>JAJLRJ010000002.1:42244592-42369592 GCA_024195265.1 Dendrophyllia cribrosa | reverse complement strand
AGAGCGTTTTCACTCACGTGACCTTCAGTCCCGTGGGACTCGAATGACAAAGGCCATGGCAGCCATGTTGGTGTTCCTAACAAAAGAAGTTAATTCTTTTGTACGGGAACACCAATATGGCGGCTATGACGTCAAGTGAAAACGCTGTATCAAATTTTCTCAAATCGTGCTTATAAATAATAAATTAATTATCGCAAATTTGAATTATAATTGAGTTCGTATATTTGCTTCCGACCATGTCTGAAGCAAGGAAAAGAAAGCCCAAATTAAGAGCCAAGAGAAATCGGAAATAAGTGGACCGATGTTCCTGAAAAGTGATACCATTATTGATATCACCCTCTTAAAGCACTGACACAAGCTGCTGTCGCTCCATTGAAAAGCGTCGTGGCAGCCCCATGCCATTTTGCCACGACGTTTAATATTATATGTTCTGCGTCGCGCACTACTTGAGTATTATTAAAGTGACGGCTCTTTCCTTTCATGAATAAAGGCTCCTTGATCGGCACGTGAGTGCAGTTTGCACCTAAGACTTTCAAAAAATCCTATTTTTTCTTAAACTGACGCTTAAGTTTTATTTGTTCTTCAACACTAGCCTTAGGAAAGGAAAACAAATTATTTACTTTTCCACAGAGTGCATTTGTTACATTTTTAATGCATTGTGAAACTGTAGACTGGCTTAAACCGTACACGGGGCCAAGGACGTTCTCAAAACCGCTACACTCGCATAAAATCTCAAAGCCACGCAAACTTGCAATACCACTGCAACAGGTTGCGAACGATGGATAGGGTTTGCCAGTTTTGCCGCAATAAATTCGCGATTTTATAGTAACATTTCTTCCCAAGAACGATACTGTCTCAGAAGAATTTCATTTTCGCAAAGCTCGTCGAGTTTGGGCTCACAACAACATGGCCGCCGACATCACTTTGGATTTAAGGCATGTCTTAACAAGTTAGGAGGTCAACGTTGACCTTCTAAGTTTATGAGAACAATTACCACTGATTTCACTGTTACGCGACCCTTCGAATCAAAACTAGCTACTTTGAGCAATTTCAATTTACTCTGCCGTCAATCATACCTAGTAGGAGGAGTTTGTATACTCCTGCGTGATCACCAGCCTGCAATGGCGTCCGAAGAAACGAACTCTTTCCATATAAGGTATGATTGACGGCAGGGTAAATCGAACTGCTCAAAGTAGTTTTGATTCGAAGGGTCGCTAACACAGAAAGAAATAGTAAGACATATCTTACGCGTTAAGTGGTCTATGTGAATACTCTGTAACTTAGGAGGTCCCAAGTTAAAGAGAAAAGTTAAGACATGTCTAACAACAGGTCTTCGTGAATACCAGTTATCTCCTAAGTTATATCTTAGGAGGCTCTTAGTACCTAGGATGCCTTCGTGAATACAGCCCTTGATTAGTTAATGAAATGTTTTCTTAGGAGTGTATCTCTTTTTTGAAAGAACAAAATTTCGAGGCTTATATATAGAGGACGGCTTCCGGAAATTGGTATAAGTAAATCCCACCGAGGTTATACATAAATGCATCTGTATATGCCTTAAAACTTAACAAAGAAAGAAAAAACTAAAACAATTGAAACCATGGACTTGAAGGTACAAAATAAAGCCCCCACCCCCCGTAACCCTCCCCTCCCCTTCTTTTGCTTCCTACTGACTACCGTCGCTTCTCGCGCGGAAACTAAACCAGACTTATTGAACTCTTCAGGGGTAAAGTTTACGGACTGGAAAGCTATGGATGGCGAGTGTGATAAGTGTTCGCGAGGAGGCGGTGGACCGTTTGACATCAAGGCAGGAAAGTGTGAGCCTGAACCCGGGTACAGCTGCGCGGGTTTGAAGACCAAGAAGGAGTCCAGTGACTGTGTAAAATACTGTGATTCAAGTGCTGGTAAGATGTACTAAATTATAGTACAATTCAAACTCTCTGCACGGGCACCTCACGTGAAAGACCAGCAACCAGTTGTCCTTCATCTCATGCAGTCAAGTTCTCTCGTAAGCGACAACGGCCTCTAGGCAAACATATTTGGATCCTAGCATATTAGGTGATCACTTATAAGCGGTGTGCTATATTGTGTTGATGTGCGGTGCTCTTTATATTTAAAATATTAGCTATTGCAGTCCAAAGACTGAATAACATTTGATTTTGTGCCATGATCGAGCGCGTTTGGTTTGAGTTCTGGGGTTGATGTTTCGAGGTGCAGTCCGTGCTTCTCCGTTGTGGCTCTATATACACACGACACATTGCTCTACATTGACTGCAGGTGTTTAAATGGGTGTAGGGAACTTCAGTAATCAGCCAATAACATATCATCCCAGGGATTAACAAAACCACCGTAGCTTAACTGCACGCAACGGAAAGTGAAAATCACTCCGAAGCGAGTTCTTTTCTCTGTTGCTGATCAGCAGTGACGTGCTACATGCAAATGCACTTGCGTAATCTTGAATGAGCCGGGCTGGATCGCTTCATGTAATCAGGCTCTTAAATCAACACCGGTCCTCCCCCATGCGGGACTACTCTCTCGCAAGAAAGCAAGCTAAGCTGAGAAGAGTAAATCAGACCAACTTTTTTAATCGTAAACACGTCGCAAGAATAGAATAGCTTTCTGTCAAACAAAAAATAATTAATAACTGTTTTTTTTTTAACTTTTATTTAACGTAATTAATAATCAATTTAAAATACGGGGGGGGGGGGGGGGGGGGGGGGGGGCATTATTTTATTGCTAAGGGAATAACAGTTAAAAATTGAATTCCGAATGCACACTTGTCACATATCCTTGATTAAATTAATTTGAATAATATTGTAATTCTGAAAACGGAACCTTGAGAATATCAGAATCGTAATTTTAGGCAACCTTGCAAAACGTTTTTGACAGGCATCGACCGTAATCTATACAGCATAAGAAATTAAACTGACTAATAACTTGTATTTACTTTTGTTTTTCAGCTGCCACCAGGATTGCCTCGTTTATCTTGGCTACACTGGGGATCTTCCTGTCTTTCAGGTGACTAAATTATTCAGTTTAAGGAAGAAAGCCAAGCTGAGAAGAATAATATAAGTCAGACCAACCGTTTCAATTGTAAACACGGCGCAAAGAGAGTGTAATAACGAATTTTGATGTTCTGTTGTACTGCTCAGTGGGAAATAAGTTCATAATATTTGAATCTGATTTGGCTAATTTGTCTATTCCCGGCCACAAGCTCGCTGTGGTCTTACAGTCGCAACGAAACAGAAGAACGGAGATATGCGAGATATTTTGATTATAAACCCGTTAAACGAAACAAAAAAAATAACCTTAACAGCAGTTAAGAGCGCCTGTCCGTAAAAATCAGACAAATTTGAATTTTTTTGGCAAGTAATAAAAATTTGATTTCTTTCATATTTTAAAGTTAGATAGATTACGGTATAACAAAAATCACTTGATACTTTTTTCGGCCAAATATCTTTTTATTTAAAAGAAAAATTCAAAAAACGAAAGTCCGTTAAAATCGCCATTTGAGGTGGAAAATTATAATTGCACAACTTTGACAGTCTCGCTTGCAAAAACAAGTAACGCTACGGCATTTAAAACATGAAAATCATATTTTGCAATCTTTAAATATCTAGTAGAGAGATTTAGGGAATTATTTTGTTGTTCTTTGCTTGCAAAATAATTTTATTTCGAAGACATATATTTTACTTCTTTAAAAGTACCTCGTTAACAAAACAATTTTTCACCATGTGCTAAACCTTCAAACGGATTAAGTTTCTGTTGGTTAACTTTTATAAAGATGATCTCAAGATTGCGTAAAAATTTCTTTGGGCAAATGATTCAGAGCGACGATAGAGCATTTCAAACTTCGTTAAAATTAGAGTTATTTGACCTTACGAGGTCAACTATCAATTTGCGGGTCACACAAACATTTCACTTTCCACCACGTCTTAACTGAAATAAGGTTAAAGTAGCCACATGGAAAAAATGTTTTGAAATTTTCTTACCTTATTTGTTGTAGAAGACTTATCCAGAGATCATTTTCTTGCATTTTTTCACCGTTCATCGTATGTCCTTTAGTCTTGTTTACAACGTCCGATAAACGTCGGACGACAACAACGTAATATTAAACGGTTCGGGTCAGCCAATCTTTGTTAAACTTTCGACACCGTTCAGTAGCTTATAAGCCGATTTCATGCCTCTTATAGTGAATACAATATACTCATTCGCCTATAACTCTTGAATGAAAAGCTCTTGCGCTTCACAATTTGGCCCAGATGTGTAGTTTTAAGAGTCTGTCCACGAGAGGACCAGGCAGACGTGACACATGCCATCTCACCGATTTCTTTCAAACTTTCACAGATTTTTAGGTTCACTAAGTTATTCAAGAAACCAAAGTGGTTCGGTCCCCTGACCATTCCCTGGGGTATTAGAGGCCCCACCTCAATTCCCAGGGGTAAAACCCAAAAATATCCCTTAAAAATGCACTGACAAGAGACTTCTCTCAAACTAACAGAATGTAATGGATTCTAATCTAATTTCATCCAACAATTGCTGGAACCCTTAGGATCTGAAAACTTAAAGTTCATGTAATTTAATATTATTCCTGTCAATTAAGAGCTGTCAATCATTGACCATGTCACGCAACTTCGTCAAATTGTACTTTTTCAAATGCAATTATCTCCAATGGGCAACATTGTAATTCAACAAACGTTATACTACAATACAAACCTATCCTAGTACTATGTTTTTGTGAAAAAAATTTTTTGGCATCTGTCAAATATTCTTAATGGCATTCATTTAAAGTAAGTGATCAGCGTCTTCAATGTGCTTTTTTTTCGACACAGAGAATATAAAAAAAATTGAATGCTGACGAGCCATTCGACGCTGTAATTATGAACATGCCTCCTTTCACAATATATTATGCGTCGAAACACATTTTCAAGACAGTTTAACTGCTAAATTTATAGCTGATATGCTAAATATTCGATGACAGCGCAACGTGGACTACGTTAATCAGTATACATAATTAATTAGCATCCACGTCTCTGCTTTATCGGCTCCATTTGTAGCCTACACATTGTTAGAGCAAAATGTTACCCAGTTGAGTCATTTGAGAACTCTTTTGGGTAATATTTTCGTTGAAATTATCGTTCTGCGCGATTACCTATTTTGGCCATGTTACTCATGTTTCATTCGGTGCCAGTTGGTTTTGTTGTGTTATCATATTTTCCGGCGTATTTTATACTATATATTACGGGGGAATACGATACAATACAAACCTGCAGACGATGTAAAGTCAACTTTGGACAAATTTCCAGCTTTGAAATAATTACTTTTCTCTTTTCAAGTCATTTTTGAGTGTATTGAATGTTCTGAGCGACAAATCAAATCAACATTGCGTGACAAGGTGAACATAAATGTTCATAAAATGTGGGTGCGTGACGTGACACCCGCCAGGCATTCTTTTAAAAACATTTTGGCTTGAAAATAAAGTTCAGGTTCACATTTATTATAATTACTTGAGTCAAGTACTTAGAATATGAAGTTTAGCTGAAAATCCGCTTTATACAGAAGTTTAACTTTCTCTTGTTTATCTGACTTTTACCATCACATTCAGTTCACATGTTTCTAATTACCAAGGTCTCGCTTTCTGTAAACAACAAAATATAAATCACAAACGAAGCGCTTCGTGCCGGCCGGAGTCGTATTATTGTTTACTTGTTCAGTGCTACGAAAAGAGAATATCTAAAGTTTTAAATAGCTTGCGTCTTACTACAGCAGCCTTTATGGCTGCACAATTGTCAGAATTGTCGTGTTCGTTTGTTGCACATTGCAACAACAGTTGCGATGTTTCGGCACGATTTCCTGGGCGTATTGAGTTTTTCACTCTGTCTGCATGTGTGAAGGACATCAATGCAAGTCCCATCTGCGACAGCTAAAGTAACCCAAACTAACGTTAGCACAGAAAGATGTCTTATTTTAGCGCGTGTTGGATTGTTTGATCACGACCCGGGATCACGACGGACATAATATGACCATTTGTCCAAAGCATCGTACTGCGCTAGGAACATGGTGGAGAACAAGCCCGAAATGTCACCATTCTCTTCACGGCAATTCCCGAAGAACCAGGCAGAAGGAGGAGCAAACCTACAAATAAGCAAAGCTCGATACAGAAAGAGATCATGGCTAAATGGAACGCTCTTGTTCCAGATTGTGCAGGTATGAACACAGACGATACCCGAGGATTTAAAGGGGCATTGTCACGCAGATTTTGCTGTGTTTTGGTCAAAATACACTAAATATATGACAAAGTACCTTTGCTCAAACATAAAATTGCTTTTAGAACACCAAGAAGATAATATCAAGTGATTTCTTCAAGGAAGAACAAACCATAATAAGTTTTTCTGCGATTTTTCCACGACTCTTGGGAAAAACTTGAACAAAATGGCCAATTTTTTCAAGTTGTAATCCATTTCCATCCTGACCATCCGCAGCCAAAGATAACGAATACTAGTTTCTGTGTACTGGTAGAGTATTTGTTAACAAAACTGGACCATTATTTTAAGGTTTCCATTGAAACAAATATGTTTTTTGGCTTTTCAAAATGATACTAAAAATAGGTGACAGTGTCCCTTTAACTCTCATATTTACGCGGGAGAATGGAAGTGACACGTGGTTGCATGCAGCCGGAAATTGGTGATTGCACTGTACAACAAGAACTTTAGTTCAGTATTCCCATTACTAAATGCATGGTATTGCCGAGCAATTACAACGAGTAAGGAAATTACAATAATACAAACTAGAAATAAATAGGTTCCGTTCCGCCAAAGAGGAAAAAAATTGTTTTTGTTGCAAACATATTTCAGCCAAATTTTTATTTCCGGAAAAATTTATTTTGGCATGATAGGTTCGCACCAAATTATATTCATGTCATTAATCTGTTTGTCAGCCCATAGCTGGACGAAGCGTTTTTAGCCTGCGAGCAAGCTCTCGGGCTCGGGGTTTCGGGTTAGCTGAGAGCTTGCTCGCAGGCTAAAGCGTTTTTGGTCGCTTGTCCATTTGTCGTACTGTTTCTTGCCTTAACTGTCAGGAATCTCGTTGGGAATTCTCATTAAAACGTGTAACTGGCAACCTAGCGGTATTCTCCTGTAAGCTGAATACAAAAATAACTGACAGGCCAGTACAAACGTGGACCCCGCCTTCTGAACCCCTATCTAGACCCCCCTTCTGGACCCCCTCTTTTTCTTCCAGGAAATTGCCAATTAATACATTTGTGCGAAGTAGCAAAAAAAATGTAAAAAAAAAATAAATATTAAAATTGAAATAAACAGAACATAAAAACAACTGGGCGACTGGAAAAGGATTTGAAGGGCACTATAAAAAATTACAACATTTTCCCGCCTTTACGATTGCACCATAAGCTCTTTACATAACTACTGCTGACTGTTACCTGGCTGTTAAAATGGAGGTGAGTGTTTTTCAGGTTTCTTAATTATTTCATGTAGAATCTGGTATTTTCGGAGACCATCGTTAAATGATAATGACATACCGTGAAAAGGAAGTCTGCAGCTGCTTAATATTATTATTTTTTCTACATTTTTTCCCACTTCGCATACGTGTATTAATTCAAAACTGTCATTTGGCCATTTCTTGGAAAAAGAGGTGATCCAGAAGGGGGTCCAGATGTGGGTCCAGAAGGGGGTCCAGACGGGGTCTAGGTGGGGGTCCAGATGGGAGAAATGGGAATACTGAAATAAAGTTGTTGTTGTACAGTCCAATCACCAATTTCCGGCTACATGCAACCACGTGTCACTTCCGATTTCCGATTTCTATTCTAGACTAAATTCTTCATACTACTAATCGTTTTCTCGGTAAATGATACTCTATTCTAGACCAAAACTATCTGATTTCTTTACCCTATCACGTACAAAATTGTTTGAAACCCATGCCCTACATATAGTGTAAATATGAGAGTTAAATCCACGGGTATCGTCTGCGTTCATACCTGCACCATCTGGAACAAGATCGTTCCATTTAGCCATGATCTCTTTGTGTAACGAGCTTTGCTTATTTGAAGGTTGCTCCTCCTTCTGCCTGGTTCTTCGGGAATTGCCGTGAAGAGGATGGTGACATTTCAGGCTTGGTTCCTAGCGCAGTACGATGCTTTGGACAAATGGTCATTATGTCCGTGGTATTCAAACAATCCAACACGCGCTAAAATAAGACATCTTTCTGTGCTAACGTTAGTTTGGGCTACTTTAGCTGTCGCAGATGATGTCCTCCACACATGCAGACACACACAAACACACAATACGCTCAGGAAATCGTGCCGAAACATCGCAACTGCTGTTGCAGTATGCAACAAACGAACACGACAATTCTCTTGTTTACAGAAAGCGAGACCTTGGTAATTAGAAACATGTGAACTGAATGTGATGGTAAAAGTCAGATAAACAAGAGAAAGTTAAACTTCTGTATAAAGCGGATTTTCAGCTAAACTTCATATTCTAAGTACTTGACTCAAGTAATTATAATAAATGTGAACCTGAACTTTATTTTCAAGCCAAAATGTTTTTAAAAGAATGCCTGGCGGGTGTCACGTCACGCACCCACATTTTATGAACATTTATGTTCACCTTGTCACGCAATGTTGATTTGATTTGTCGCTCAGAACATTCAATACACTCAAAAATGACTTGAAAAGAGAAAAGTAATTATTTCAAAGCTGGAAATTTGTCCAAAGTTGACTTTACATCGTCTGCAGGTTTGTATTGTATCGTATTCCCCCGTAATATATAGTATAAAATACGCCGGAAAATATGATAACACAACAAAACCAACACCGAATGAAACATGAGTAACATGGCCAAAATAGGTAATCGCGCAGAACGATAATTTCAACGAAAATATTACCCAAAAGAGTTCTCAAATGACTCAACTGGGTAACATTTTGCTCTAACAATGTGTAGGCTACAAATGGAGCCGATAAAGCAGAGACGTGGATGCTAATTAATTATGTATACTGATTAACGTAGTCCACGTTGCGCTGTCATCGAATATTTAGCATATCAGCTATAAATTTAGCAGTTAAACTGTCTTGAAAATGTGTTTCGACGCATAATATATTGTGAAAGGAGGCATGTTCATAATTACAGCGTCGAATGGCTCGTCAGCATTCAATTTTTTTTATATTCTCTGTGTCGAAAAAAAAGCACATTGAAGACGCTGGTCACTTACTTTAAATGAATGCCATTAAGAATATTTGACAGATGCCAAAAAATTTTTTTCACAGAAACATAGTACTAGGATAGGTTTGTATTGTAGTATAACGTTTGTTGAATTACAAGTAGATAGGATAACACGGCAGACAGTGCATCCGGTGGTCCCCCCTGATAGTTTTAACGTAAAAATACTCTTTTAGTTAATTTCAGCACATAACTCATTATATGCCTCAAATTGATCCACTTATGCCAAAGCCACCAGAACTCAATAAAAATATTCCAGAATCTCGCCTCTCAGCATCTCCCAAAATTTCGCAGCATCTCGAAATGCCAACTTTCTGTTTAATTTGTCAGACACATATTTTCATTGATTGTAAAAGTGCCACTTCATATTCCTGTCAAATAAAGCATATTCTAATTATCCCGAAATTCACAAAAGATAGGAATACGTTCCAACTATGGGGGACCACCGAGATCCACTGTCTGCCGTGTTATCCTATCTACTGTTTCCAAGAATTCTCCGGTTGAAAAATCTGGAGAGAGAATTTAGTTGACAAAACTGTTTTTCCAGAAATTTAGTTGACAAAACTGTTTTGCCAGATTTTGGGTTGACAAAACTGTTTTTCCAGATTTTGGGTTGACAAAACTGTTTTGCCAGATTTTGGGTTGACAAAACTGTTTTTCCAGAAAATCTGGAGAAAAACTTTCTCCAGATTTCAGATTTCTAGTTGACAAAAAAAGTTTTTTTGTCAACTTTTTTTCCCCTATTAAAATGTGGAATTTGATTGACATGACAACTGGAGAAACAGTGGCATCAGAGAAATCGATTTCTGCTCTCTCTCCCCATATGGAAATTACCAGACAATATTTATGTCGAGAGGTGAAAAAAGGGCGAAGTGAATTTGATTTGAATGATGGACGGCAACTGAAAGTAGTGGAAGATGATGTGCTTCCTGAACCAAAGGTCAGATCAAAACCAAAGCCTAAAACAAGACGTCAAAAGATGGGGAGTATTGCACTTCCTAGTTATTCTCCAGGGAGATTAATGAATATACAATATATTCCAGGAAGGAGGATGACTCCTTGGCCTCAAGAAAAATGGGATGTTGTCATTGAGAAGCTGAAAGAGTTCATGAAAACAGCAGTATCTCCATTTCCATTTCCAAAACATCTTCCTTTCGTGGAGACTGAATCGGTTGACATTCCGGAGACTGAATCGGTTGACATTCCAGAGACTGAATCGGTTGACATTCCAGAGACTGAATCGGTTGACATTCCAGAGACTGAATCGGTTGACATTTCAGAGACTGAATCGGTTGACATTCCGGAATGTGGACGAATTATTCAACCACAAGATGATCATTCTTCTTTTGCAGCATATATTAGCAATAAAGTGGATGAAATTTTCAAAGATTACACTCCAGGATCTCCATGGGGAGATGTACGAATAAGAAAAGGAGATAAGATTGTGTTATGTAATCTGCATACAGGTCATTGGATTATTATAGAAGATTATTGGACTGCTGAACAAGTATTTCAACAGTTTGGCTATGATATTTATCCTAATCAGGATGAATTTGAGGAAAATTTTAAACAAGGACAATGGATTTTTTACCCAGGAAAAACATGCTCACCATCATCTCATGTAGGCACTGACATGTGGACACGAACTATATATCAAAAGAAGAAGAAATGAGTTTACAGATTTCAGGTTGACAAAAAGTTTTCTCTAGTTTACAATTAGGGAGGTTACATATTTGGTTTTCCAAAAATCTGAAAATAAAAAAACTTTTTTTATTTTCAGATTTTTATTTTTATTTTTAAAAGTTTGGAAAACCAAATATGTAACCTCCCTGATTGTAAACTTTTTATTTCGAGATTTCAGGTTGACAAAATCATTTCAGTCTCCAATGTCCTCTCGCAAATGTATCTATGCCGTTTTTCAAAATTACTCTCTTATCGTCATTGGCAGACAGTGCAATCTTCTCCATTCTTCCTGTAAAAAGATGATGTTCTCTGCTGCGAATGACGTTTTGTTTCCTGAGTATTTTTCCTTCTCCTTTCAAGCATCTCATAAAGTTTTTACAGAAACAATAAATCATATTTTCTCTCAAACTTCTCCAAATCCAATCCCAAATCAATCACAATCCCATCAATCGCTTCCATTGCTGGAAGAAATTCATTTCGATCAAATATTCCACTCCTCAAAGCAAAACGCAGATCAGTCAATGTTTTCTCGTAAGTTGTAAACGCGAACTTTGTCATTTCAATTTTGTTTGCATAATTCTTTATTTCATTCCCTGCTTTGACGACCAGACCTGCACCTGAAATCACTCCTAAAATCACAGGATTTAAAGTAACTCCTCCAGCAATCGCTCCAATCGCAACAAGAGCGGAAGATGTTAAATTCACAAACAAATTCATTCGCTTGAAATGTTTGTGAGCTCTTTTCAAACACCAAAATCTTTTGTGATAAAATCGATAGAATTGCTTGATCTCTTCCAGTTTTTCTTCTGTTATGTCAGGGGAGATGTGGTTGAAACCAAAAATGTCTTCTTTCATTTTTTAGACAATTTCAAAAAGAAATGTGATTTGGGCAGCCCCGATATTAGTTGATCGATCATCTATTCTTGCTGAAAATAACTCTCCTGCTTTGTAAACAACAGTTGAAAACGTGAATGTTTGAATTCTATTATCACTGCTAAAACGAGTTCCACTTTGTGATTTTTTATCTGGGAGATATAAAGTTAGTTGTGGAAAAGAAGCTGTTTTTGATAAAATTTGAGTAAACGCTGTGATTAATTTACATCGGATGGGGATGACTATATCATTAAAATAATTATCGAAAAGTACATTTATGCCGTTTCCTGATGATTTTCTATATCTTCCAATCAGCATGAAATTATTCTTCAAATTTGAATTGAGAATTTTATGGTCATTCAAATCCAAATCAGTTTCCATGACCATCTTCCCACTCTCAAAAACGAAAGGAGCATCATAAACAGAACTTGGCACATCTGCGTGGAACCCAGAAATTCCATAAACGATCAAATGAGTTGTTCCGATTGAAGGATATTCTGCTGTTCCCTGCGATTTCAAATCCAAAAAGACGAATTCTGGTGGAGAAATCTGCCATTTATGCATGTGGATGATTGATCGAGAATAGTTTGAAAACATTTTTGTTGACTGCTGATTAATATTCAAGCTCGTGGAAACAGCATCCACTGAAACATTTGTCATGGAAACGGGAAAGAACTCAACAACCAAAGTAAATTCTCCTTGAGGCAGATTTCGCATATTAAATCCCATTCTCCCAGAAAACAGATTTGAAGAATCTTTCCCAATGTTCAGCTGAAACGCTTTTTTGTTGAAATGATGCGGAGAAAATGGGAAATCCACAATGCCCACAACTTGTAAATCATGTCCATTGAAAGATTCCCCCACATCATCCATGAGAAAATGAAATGCATCTTTCAGATTTCCAGCGGGGGAAATGGATGTTTCAGTCACGAATTTTTTCAAGTTGTTTTCTGTTTTTACTGCTTCACTCGCGATTTCCGATTCAACCCAAGATTTTGACGTTGCATCATTGCCATCTGTTGGAGTGGCAGGAAGTCCAACAAGTTTTTCTCCTCCCATATCCAATTCCCCAGTCATTGTTCCACCATGTTTTTGAAGAGATGAACGAAACACAATTTGAATTGCGTTCTGAAAGAGTTGATCCTGTTGATCCACATATTTTTTGTTGACTGCTTGATCGATTGCTGTTGGATCTTTCACGTTATAAATGAACTGGTTTCCCATATCCAAGCTTGTTTCCATTGGAAATGTTTCTTTTCGGCTGAGAAAAACGTTCTTTGCGTCATCATAGGAGATCAGATTGTTATAGTTCGCGGAAAGATCCTCATAAGTCTGCTGTTTTGAATGTGTGACATGAAACAGTCCTTTCAGATCGATGTTTTTCGTTACTTCATGCGTGTGAGCAGGTGCGTTGGGATGAAACTTCTTCAGCGTCACCATGTTAACAGCAGAAAGATCTTGGTTTTCATCTGTGTCCAAATTCACAATCAGTTTTCGATCCATGTCAATCTCTCCAGGAAGAATCAGTTTCTTTCCCCTGAGATCCAGATCTCCAGTCATATGGGAAGAACCATCAACCTGCAAAGAATCTGCTCTCAGTTGAATCAGTTTGGTTTCCACACTGCTTTTCAACGAGTCAACTTGATGTTTTGTAACTGCATCACTGTTTTCTGTTCCTTCAGCGACATTGACCAGTTTTCTGTTTGACATGTCATAATCTCCTGTGGATGTCAGCTTAAAACCAACTCCTGGCAATCCATCTCTTCCATCTCGTCCTCCATGTGAGGTGCTTGTTGTTTCAGAAAGCAATCCATTTGAGTAGCTCATTTTAAAGTCTTTCATCAAAGTTTTTAGCCATGAATTTCCTTGGTTTATCCACATAGAGGAAAGAAAACGGATCACGCGTGGCTTTCAAATAATCTTCTTTCTTGATGTTATTCTCCCTGCAGATCGCAGTCTGTTCTTTGTTGCTTGGGAATTCAAACATACAAAGATGAGAACAATTCTGGCGGATATCTTTTGGTGTTTGGAAATAACTTTGTGAAAGATAAATCACAGAACAATTCTTGTGTCTGCCCTGGATGAAATAATCAACCAATGGCTTTTGATTCTTTTCGCAAACAAAATCGTCAAAAACAACCAGTTTTTGATTCTCCCCAGATAATTCAGAAACTGGGATGATTTCATCCTGGGATGCTTCAATGATATCATACCCAGCTTCTTTGCTGATTGGGCGAAATGTTTTCATCAGGTGTTGATATTTAGCTTGATCCAGATTTTTCGCATAGAGATAAATTTTATCGTAGAAAAGCAATCTCAAAATCATATCCAGGAGAACGTTTGTTTTTCCAGATCCTGAAGGACCACAGATCAACATTCTGAAAGTTCGATCCGGCATAAAAGGCTGCAACTGTCGAAAGTTTGTGATTGGGTCCTGACAATCATAATTGACAATCTTCATTTTATTTCCCAGAAGACAAATTCAGATGAACATCTTGTTCAACATCATGTTCTTCATCCAAATTCATGTTTGTGGACTTAAAATGAGTTTATTGAAATGGAATGAAATGGCCAAAAGCAAATCTGCTTTGGGGAAAAAAATCAACTTTGTTCACGATGTCATCACCCAGAAAAAGTTGGGTGAAGAAACAAGCCAAACTGGACTGGCAAAAATGTTCAAACCCATCACATCGAAACTGGATGAAGTTGTGGCATCGAATTTGAGGCAGCCAGCTTTGCCAATTCGAAGGAGGAAACAAAAAGTCGATCCAGGCATAGATTATCTTCCAGAAGTCGATCCATTTGAAGAGATGGATGTTGGAGGTTTGTTTGACGATGAGATTGTTCCCCCGCAAGCAGCTAAACAAATCCCAGTAAATCCACCAACATATGAAGAAATAATGGCAGAAGATCCCGATCCCTCGCTTCAAGAAGAAGAAGAAGAAGAAGATGATCCTCCTAAATATGAAAAAGTCCTTGAGGAAGAAGCAAATGAGATTTTGACAAATTTGAATCTTGCTGATTATAATACAGTGGAAGAAGTTCTCAACCAGACGAACTTCTCAGCGCAGCGGTTAAACAATTATCTCAACAACATTCTTAAGATTGCGAATCATCGGAAAAATCAACTGAAAGGGTATAAAGCGTCTTGGACTAAAAAGTTTAACAGGGGAGAAATAACTGCAGAGCAGAAGCAAATACAGCATCAAGGAATAGATCGTTCATTCCAAGCAATAAATGACTACTTGAGGCATTACAAAAAGAGAATGGGAACATGTTCAGGCTCTGGAATGAAAAAAAGAAAGCGGAACGCCTGGGGGAGAAAAGGTGGAGCCATCCGCTTGTTCTCCAATCCCAAAGAACTTCTCAAGAAACTTGAAGTCATAATTGGCTCCATTCTTGCTGGAAACACAAATCTGGCAATCAGAAACACTGGAGTGGGCATTCTTGATCTTCTCCTGAAAGAGTCAATTATCAACAAATCCCAGCATGAAAAGCTGTTCAAAAATTATTTTAAACCATAAAATGGAAAGAGAAATCGTCCTGTCATCTTACGCTGTGAAGAACAGACTAAACAAACCTGCAGATTTCACAACAAAATTTAATCGCCAAATTATTCTTGATCCGAATGAACATTATGTTGTTGGGTTGAAACGAATCATCAACATGAGTTTTACGTGGTATAACATCAATCCTCAATATGAAAATCAACTGATCAGGTTTTCCTCTGATGGCGGGAAAACATTTTCCGATATTGCTTTTCCTGCTGGAGTTTGGGGGTATACTGGAATGAATGATTTCATTCAGGAAGCAACAGTGGTGAAATCCGATGAAAAAAAAGATGTTTTCCCCATCAATCTAGCTTTCAGCAATGAAACTTTCAGAGTAACAATAACATTAGCTGAAAATTATCAACTGGATTTCACCCAATCAAATTTCCATGATCTTGTGGGGTTTGATAAAAAGATTCTGAAAGAGAAAGTTAATGTTGGTCCCAGAGTTCCAAACCTCAGTCAAGATACTGATATGTTGAATATTCATTGTGATCTCACAAATGATTCACTTGTAGATGGGGAAGAGACTGATATCATCTATTCCTTTTCCACATCTGTTCTGCAGGCATCATATAGTTTTGAGCGTGAACCCATAAAAATAGCATTCTGCCCTGTGAACAAAAACACGATCAGCTCAATTCGGATGTATATCACAGACGGGAAAAGAAGAATTGTTAACCTGAATGGAGCAGACACAGCTTTCTCGCTGATATTAAAAAAACGAATCTAAAATGAAAGCATATGAATTTTCTCGAGTTTATCACCCCAAACTGGGGAAGTTTGTTTATAAGCACAAAGGAACAGGCATCATTTTTGATTCCATCTTCAAGCCACTGAAAAAGATGGCAGGACCAGCCATGAAAGGAATTCTCAAGAAAGTTGCGAAACCATTTGCTAAAAAAGCTTTGGACGCAGGAATTTCTCACGCTGGAGAAAAACTAGGTAAAGCAGCAGTTGAAAAATCAGGTGATTTAATCATGAAAAAACTGGGAAACATGAAGATTGGAAAAAAACCATCTGCAAGTCGAAAACCACAATCGCTCCCTGCTTCTCGTCCTGTAAAACAACCACAGAGAGAAAGTGCTAATGATATATTGAATAGACTAATCAGTGGTCAAGGAATTTAAAATAATCATTTAAAATGGCTTTTCGATCGAATGAATATCTCCAAAGAAATGAATTAGTAAGATTCCAGTTGGATGACGTAATCAGAGCCCCAGCAAATGGGCAAGCACAAACAAAAAATGGTTATAAATTCACCATCAATGACAGATCAGCGTTTTATGACTGGCATAACGCTTATTTTGAAGTGCAATTTCAACTCCAGAAAATAGCAGATGGTGCTGGATATGCTGCTGCTGATAGGATAACAGTGTTGAATGGCTCTCATTCCCTGATAAAACACATGACAATCCGATCTGCAGGGAAGATTGTTTATGAACCTGACAATCTGCATAAAGTTACTTTTGTTAAAAATCTGTTGGAATACTCAGATGACTTCAGCAGATCAGTCGCAAAAAACAGTTTCTGGTATTTGGATGTGAATGCGACAACTGCTGCGAATAACACAGGATTTGAAGCGAGAAGAATCCAAACTCAAGCTCTTCGAGACAATGGAACTGGAGGAGCTAAAGATGTTAATTGCATTATCCCCCTGAATCGTTTCTCCTTTTTCGAGGAACTGGAAGACCGGATGTTGGTCCCAATGCAGCTGCAATTCGAAATTAATCTTCAACAGGATTCTGAATTAATTCATATGGCAAATGGTACAGATCCTGGAAGAGTTGTTATCAACAGATTTTTGCTTTGGGTGCCGAGATTGACACCAAAAGATTCTCTTTATGATAAATTTGTCAGTTCATTCCTGAAAGAATCGCAATGGAAGTATCTGAGAGAAACATATGAACAATCAGCTCCTACACAATCATCAGGATTCTTCCAGATTTCAGCGAGCATTGACAATGTAAAGCATATTTTTGTCTGGCTGAAAAGAGCAGCTCCACCCAATGATGACCATGCAGAAGATAACCCATATCTCTTTAACACTTTCAAGCTGAATGCAGCAGATAATAACTCATCCCTGTCAACTTGCAGATTAGAGTATGGAAATGGAGTGTTTTATCCTGAAACTGACTATGACACGGAATCAAAAGTCAGAATATTTAATGATATCATGGCTTATGCAATGAGGAAAAATGACTTCAACACTGGTACTCAGTTAAATTTGGCTAACTATCAATCTCTCTTCAGCCTCATTTATTTCGACTTGTCTTACCAAGCTGAAAAACCAACAAGAGATCCCAAGCAGTTGATATTTCGATATACGCTGAATGCCAATGCAGCTGCAGCCTTCAATGTACATGCAGTGGCTCTTTATGAGGAAACAGCTAAGATTGATAAAGTTGGAAATGAATTAGTTATAGCTTAGAAAAGCGAAGCTGAGCGAAGCGAAGCTGAGCGAAGCGAAGCGAAGCCCGGAGCTGCGCGAAAAACATATGTTATCATTAAAAATGACAACATATCACCCATATAAAGTAAATTTGTCTGAAGGCCAAAAACAAAAGCTTGGAAGAGCATTCAGAACAAACATGCCTGTTACCCTGAGATTGAAAAAAAATCAAACAAGTGGAAGCGATGAGCTGATGCTGTCAGCCAATCAAATTAAAAGAATCACAAAAGCAAAATCTCTGGGAAAAGGAGTTGAAGTGAAGATAACAAAAACACAAATCAGAAAAGTGATGAAACAAGGCGGAAGTCTATTTTCTGCTATTGTTCCTTTGGTTAAAACATTAGCACCAGCCCTAGGAAAAACACTTGGATTATCAGCACTTGCTGGACTGGCCAGTGAAGGAGCGAGTCAAATAGTTAAAAAGATAAGCGGAAGTGGCGGTCAAGTTGGTGGATTTCTCATCCCTCAAGATAAAATTCAGAAACTGATTGACAATAAAAATTTGTTGACAAATAAACAGAAACAAGATATTTTGATTGCCTTGAAATCAGGAGGACAAGTTGTGATGAAACCATCTGCCAAACAATCTGGAGGAGCACTTGGCACAATTCTGGCATCCATTGGAATTCCACTTCTTCTTGACGCGGCTAAAAACATATTTGGAAAAGGTGCTCCAAGAGTTGGCAGACCAAAAGGAGGAAAAGGAGCTCCCAGAGTTGGCAGACCAAAAGGAGGAAAAGGAGCTCCCAGACTGGGGACTCCTTGGGCAAGACCTCCTCCATTCATTGGAAGTTGGAGAAACTCTGTTGGAATGGGAAAAAAAAAATCAAAAAAGGGCAAAGGACTTCTGCTGGGATCGAAAAGTCCATTCAACAGCATTCCAATTCTCGGGGCACTTCTGTGAAGCGAGCGAAGCGAGCCTGGCGAAAGCCGAAATTCAAAAACAAACCTCTGTCAAATATTGATCTGTTGAATTGGATTGAATATCTGGGGATTCCTAATTTCAAAGGTATCTTTGCGAGAGATGAATTTATGCCAAAACAACACACTCCCTGCATCATTAACCTTGATTCGCTGAAAAATGCAGGAACTCATTGGGTTGCTTGCGCTCCGGGGAAAAAATTCACGTGGTATTTTGACTCATTTGGAATGGGGTTTCCACAAGAATTTAAAAGCAACAAACCTGTGCTTTGGAACAGCAGCCAATATCAAGACTTGAAAAGTGTTCTTTGTGGATATTATTGCCTCTTCTTCCTGCATCAATGGGCACAGGGAAAAGATTTCTATGAGATTCTCAAACCATTCAGTTTGACTGACCAAATGCAAAATGAGAAATTCATAAAAGAATATTTCGATTGAAAATGAAGTCATATTGCGTGAAAGAGAAAAAACAAACTGAATGCGTTGAACCATCTGGAACCATGACTGCAAAAAATGGGAGAAAGATGTTTTTCTGCCATTGCGCTTCCTGTGGCATAAAGAAAACAAGATTTGTTAAAAAGTCGGGAAACTAAGTCTGCCCTCACAAGGTGGGGGCTTTGGAGAATTGGCTTTGACTGGAGTTGCACATGCACTTCCGTGGTTGGGGAAAAAAACAGTTGAAATGGGGAGATATGGAGCAAGTGAATTGTTGCGAAATAAAAACATGCAGACAAAAGCATTGGATTTTGCTTTGGACAGAATGAAACCATTTATTGCCAAAACCTCTTCCGCTGCTCTTGATCAACTGAGCACGGCAATTAGACCAAATAGAAAATATAAGACAGATCGAGCAGATTTGGATGGGGGAGGACTGGATGTTCATAGCTTGATAGGAAAACTTCCCAGACCAAAAGGAGGATTCACTCTCCCCGGACATAACTTCACAGGCCCTTGGAACCCATTGGAAAAGCAAGTCAGATTTGACGACACTGGAAAGATTCTGGAAATCTGGCAACAACCAACTGGAAAAACAGATGCAGTTTCTATGCAACATGATGTGGATTATACAATCTGCGCAAAAGAAGCGAGCAAAGCGAGCCGAGGCGGAGCCGAGGCAGATCCACGCAAATGTAAAAACAAAGCAGACAGAAAGATGGTTGCCGCATTGGATGCTATTCCCTGGGCAGAAAGACAATGGGGACATGCTTTAGCAAGAAACACAATCAACGCAAAACAAAAACTGGGTCTCGGCGTTCCAAAAAACGGGAAAAGATTTTGAGTGAAGGCTGGACTCAAAATCTGGCAAATGAACTTCACCAGCCAATAAGGAGAAGATTTCCAAAGAGAAGAGTTATTGCATATGGCGTTGACAACATTTGGGCGGCTGATTTGGTTGAGATGGGGAAATTTTCAAAGTGGAACAAGGGAATAAGATATCTCCTGATGATGATCGATGTTTTCTCAAAGTTCGGTTGGATTCACCCCCTGAAAAACAAGCGAGGACAAACAGTTGCAGATGCTTTCCGATCCATATTTGCGAAGCGAGCGAAGCGAGCCCCGGCGCGAAAACCGAAGATGCTTTGGACAGACAAAGGAAGTGAATTTTTCAATGGAACTATGAAGGATCTCCTTGACTTGAATGGGATAAAATTGTATACTACAGAGAACGAAGAAAAGTCATCTGTGGTTGAACGCTGGAACAAGACTATGAAGGAGAAACTCTTCCGGATGTTTTCTGCTAACAATAATACAATTTTCTTTGACAAACTGGACAGGTTAGTGGATCAATATAATAACACTTATCATTCAAGCATTAAGATGTCACCTGCAGAGGCGAGCAAACAGAAAAATGAGAGACAGGTTTTTGCTAATCTTTTCGGAGACATGATTTATGCTAAACACAACCCAGCAAAATTCAAAGTCGGCGACAAAGTCCGAATTTCAAAATACAAACGAAAGATATTTGACAAAGGTTTCACCCCGAACTGGACAGAGGAGATATTTGTCGTCGACGAGGTTTTGAACACAAATCCTGTAACGTATAGGTTAGTCGATCTGTTGGGAGAAAAAATAACTGGATCATTTTACGAGGCGGAACTCCAAAGGACAACACAAAGCGTGTTTCGCATTGAAAAGGTTATTCGCCGCGATCAGAAGAAAAAGAAAGCTTTCGTTAAATGGAAAGGATATCCCGATAAATTCAATTCCTGGGTCCCGCTGAGTGATACAGAAAATCTCTGAGACAGAATATAAATGTTTTACATTCATATTTATGAAATAACACCTCTTTCCTTCAATTCCCGATGGATTTCCCAGAGGAGACAACTTTGTTTTTGGAGTTCATTTTTAAGAATCTTGTTTTCCTCTTGGAGATTTATCATTGTCTCATAGATGAGTTCAATTTCTTCTGCTTCCTCCATCTCTGAATCGGAGACAATAAATTCTTCGTCAGATGTTGTGGGAGTTTCATCAGAACTTCTTTCTTCCTCCTCTGAGCAAGTGAGGCAATCTTCATGATCACTCATTGCTTCGCTGGCTTCCATTTTCTTTCCATTTGTTTTTTTTGAAGATTGTTTGGATTATTTTTTCCTGTTCTGTCCTTTTTGATGGAAGAATAAGCAGTTTAAAATCATCTTCATTTGGATTGAAACCATTCTTTTTCAGAAGGGAGAAAAGAACTTGGTTGAAATTAAGAAACTTTTTTCGCTTGAGATGAAGATCATCATATGTCAGTGAGAAATATTTAAAATCGTCAATGAGGAACTTTTCCAGATATTCATAGTCATTTCCATCGTGATGTATTATGTGATTGAAAATTTCATGATCGTTGCCATTGACTTTTTTCCATTTGGAAGCTTTGACAAACTCCCTGACTTTTTTTCTTGTGATTTCATCGCGAGGAATTTGGGAGAGAATTTGCTCTTGATAAAACTCGAGATCTTTGAGTGGAATTTGATTTTTCCCCTGATTTTTACGGATAACATCTTTAAAATGTTCCAGTCTGAAATTTTTGTGAAAATGCCATGTTGTTGTATATGTTTCTTGAATAATTTCAGGAGTATCATCTATTTCCTCATCTTCATCTTCATCTTCGGAATCAAACATTTTCTTTTCCGGAGAAACTTTTTCTGGAGACTGAAATGATTTTGTCAACTAAAAATCTGGCTGGAGAAAGTTTTTTTGTTTCCAATCTAGAAATCTGGTTGACAACCAGATTTCTCCAGGATATCATTACAAGTAAGTTTGCAAGTGCATCATATCCTCACATGCCTCCTTGTATTTTTTGACTGTAATAAGATTCTCACATGTTTTTTTTATCTCCTTCACATAAGATTCTACTGGAAATCTTTCAGTGAGTGAGATGAGAAAATCACGAATTTTCTTCTCGATTTCCTTTGCTTTGAGATATTTTTTAGCAAGCAGTTCATTTTCTTCTTTGTTTCCTTGAAAACTATTCACTGTCCAGTTGAGATCAAATGCTTTCAAACAGTTAAATTCACTGCCAGTAAATCGGTCCATGATGTTCATTTTAAAGAAGGAAGATCTTTTTCTTCATCTTCTTCATTTTTATCCTCGTATTCATCAAAAGCTGAGGCGGTTTGCACCATCTCCTCCACAAGAACTTCATCTACAATCGCTGTGATAGATTTTACATTTCCACAGAAAAGATGTTTGATGGAGAAGACAACTTGCCCAAAAAGTGGTATAGAGATGAGTTCTTTCTGCCTCAAGATGGGCTTCTTCTTCCCGTTGGACAACTCCCAGAAACGACAAGAGAAATCTGTTTTGGGGATTTTGGAGGGATAAATCTTGGCGAAGATCTTTTCCTGCTCAGATTTATCTGTTTTCAAGAGCGTGAAATCTTCCGCGTGAAACTTAGCATAAGACGGAGAAAGTTTTTTCACTTCCGGCTGTTTCTTCATTGCAGCTGAGCGTAGATGAGCTTCCAGCTTATGGAAAAAGGGGATATTTTCTTCAGGGAGATTGATCCCCAGTGAAAAAGAATCTCCTTCATGAGCAAAGATTTTAAACTTTGTTTCGAGTTTCAGTTGAAGTTTTTTACCATCGAGAGAACAGGGGAGCAGACAATATGAGATCTTTCCAGAGGTTCGTTTTTGAGGATCTTCAAGAATTATCTTGGAAACAGAGACTTTTTCGGGATTCATTTTCTTGGTGGAGAGAAAAAAATCATTTTATTTCCAAATCCATTTTTCAACAAACTTTCTGTCTTCTTCAGTTTTCATTGGAAGAAAACCAGTGACCATATCCACAGCTTTCTGAAAATTTGTTTCCATTTCAACTCCTTTCATCCATGCGATTTCTTCTTCATCTATTTTACGAAACTTTCTGTCTTCTTCAGTTTGCGTGAGCTTTTTTCTTTTCATTTTCTATAAAAATTCAAAACGTGGCTTGAAAATCTTCAAGGCAATCGCTCATTCCAGCTACACTAGTTGAAGTCATTTTGGTAAGTCCTTTCTTTGAACAACCCTGAACAACTTTTTCAACCATCACTTTCTCTTTCATCAGATCAAGAAACTTTTCCAGTCTGGGAGATGCCCAAGTAACTTCATGAGATCTCTCAGTTGAATCCAGAAAATGTGTTTTTTTCCTGCTAAGTTGATTGAAAAAAACTGTTCTGGACAAACCAAATCTTTCCTGAATTTCATCTGCACAGAAAAAATCTTCTCCATCAATCTGGATAAATGGAGAGTCTTCTTCCTTCCGAATCCAAAAAGTTTTTTTGTCAGCTCTTCTAAAATACTTTGTGTTGTCTGATTTCAGAACTCTCACAATCGTTTTTGAGGGAAGACCAGTTTGTTCCTGAGCTTCTTTGAACGTAAAAAAGATTTGCTTATCTTTTCCTTCCTCTTGGATTGAAAACTTCATTTTAAATGGAAAAAAAATCTTTCTCCCCATTTAAAATGTCATTAACTGCATTGAAATCATTTGCGCGATCATCCGGATTACGAGGATGGTCTCGACTGAAGAAAGATGATCTGATCAACTTTCTTTTTGAAAATCTATGGACTGGAGGTGGGAAAACTAGGCGGCGTAGAAAAAATCCTCTGGAGGCAAAAAATGAAGAACTGGATGTTCCAGTGCTGATTCCGGAGAGAAGAAGAATTCCCCCCAGAAGAATTCCGCCAACAATTCAAAGACAAACAGAAAATATTTCAGACTGGGCAACTTGGCTGGAAAATGTAAATGATACAGAAATCAGGAGAAGAACAACTCCTGCAGTTGAACAACTGAAAAGACAGATTGCTGCATTGTGGGAACAAAGACTGAATGTGGAAGAAGGAAGATCTGCTCTGAAAGGATTTGCCAGACAGCTGATCATTCAAGGAGATGACTCTCCAACTCCACAAGATTTTCTCCGGAGAGCTAGAAATGAAGTTATTGAGCTGATAAGACAAAATCGGCAGACAAAAATAAAGTGCGTGTTGGTCTCTCTGCTGGTAAAACCCGACTTGAATGACGACAGCATGATTGAAGAAACACCATTCTCTCACTCCCGTATGAAAAGAAATCTGGAAGGAAATGACGCAGGAGAGTTGTTTGATCAAATGAGTGCAGAAATGCTGATAAACCTGGAAACTTCAACCAAAGAGGATCAAACTGGGTGTTTGAGAGAGTTGTCAGATTAGAGCTGCATCTTATCCGATGGAGACCACTGGGAGGATCTTCATGGATTCCGCTTCCAAAAGAGGTGGCAAACAAAAACGCTGTGATTAACATGAAAAACAAAGATGAAATGTGTTTTAAATGGTGCATGACAAGAGCAATGAACTGGGTGGTTCAAAATCCAGAAAGGATTACACCTCTCCTGAGAAAACAAGCTGAAGAGTTTGATTGGACCGGAATTTCTTTTCCAACAACTCTGGAAGATATCAGAAAATTTGAGAGAAGAAACAACATTTCAATCAATGTATTTGGATGGGATAGAAATCTTTTTCCCCTGAGAGCAACGGAAACAGAACAAAAAAAAACACGTGGATCTGCTGCTGCTCAAAAAAGATTTCAAAACTCATTTCTGTATCATTAAAAACTTTTCTCGATTGGCTGCATCACAAGTTTCCAGAACAAAACGAAAAAGATTTTTCTGCAAAAGATGTCTCAATTCATTTCCCAGAGAAGAAAGTCTGGCAAAACACAAGATAAACTGCAGAGAATTTGAAGCAACAAATGTTGTTATGCCTGAAGGAAAAACATGTTCTTTCCGTGGCTTCTCAAAGATGATTCATGTTCCTGTTGTTGGCTACGCTGATTTTGAGTCGATTTTAAAGCCCGTGGAAGATCCAGGAAAGATGAAACAAACGCAGAAAATGGCAGAGCATCTTCCATGTGGTTTCGCTTTTCATCTTGTCTCTCCTTTTCTGGAAATGAAACCTGTACTGCAAAGAGCAGGAAATGAAAAAGAATCAGCTGAGCTTCCAAAAGAATTTGTAAGAAAACTCATTGAGGAAGTAAAAACTGCTCAACTGAAACTGAAATCAAAGCCTATGGATCCGCTCACTTTAGACGAGTGGAGAAGTTACAATCAAACATCATGGTGCTGGCTGTGTCAAGATGAATTTGAGAAAGAGGGAGAAAAGATGAAAGTGCGAGATCACTGCCATTTTACTGGAAAATTCAGAGGAGCTGCACATCGCTCTTGCAACAGAATGTTTCAGAGACCAAAATTTACTCCAGTGTTCTTCCATAATCTAGCAAACTATGACTCGCATCTTTTTGTGCGAGCTCTGGGTTTACTGGATGAAATTCTGGAGATTCAATGCATCCCCAATAACGAAGAGAAATATATTTCTTTCTCCCTGAAATTTGAGCTGAAAAGAGAGATAACACAAGATGGGAAAGAAAAAATCGTGAAACATGAAATTCGGTTTTTAGATTCTTTTAAATTCATGGCGTCTTCTCTGGGAAATCTGGCTGGTAATCTCCCCAAAACAGATTTGCTGGAAACTGCTAGATTTTTCCAGGGAGAAAAGTTTGATTTGATGACGCGAAAGGGAGTTTATCCCTATGAGTTCATGGATTCATTCAAAAAATTTTCAGAACCACTTCCAGAGAAAGAAGCGTTTTTCTCCAGCTTGAATGACTCGGGGATCGGAGAAAAAGATTTTGAGCACGCAAAATATGTCTGGCAGAAATGGCAGATGAAAAACATGGGAGAGTTCCACGATCTTTATCTGAAAACAGATGTGCTGCTGCTGGCTGACGTTGTTGAAAACTTCAGAAAACTTTGCGAAGAAAACTATGGATTGGATCCTGCACAGTTTTTCACTACCCCAGGGATGGCATGGAACGCAATGCTGAAAATGACAAAAGTTTCTTTGCAACTGTTGAATGACGTAGATATGCTGCTGATGGTTGAACGAGGGATGAGAGGAGGTAACGCAAATGCATTCAAGCGACATGCAAAGGCAAATAATCGGTTCATGAAAGATTTTGACGAAACGTCACCTGCAAAGTTTCTGGTTTATCTGGACGCAAATAATCTTTATGGCTGGGCAATGTCAAAGCCTCTTCCAGTTGGAAAGTTTTGCTGGATGGATGATCCGTCAAAATGGAAGGCATTTGTGGATGGAGAAGGCGTTGGATGCATCCTGGAAGTAGATCTGGAATATCCAGATGAACTGCATGATGATCATAATGATTTTCCGCTTGCCCCAGAAAGTCTCAAACTAGATGGAGTGTTAAAACTAACTCAAAATCTAGAAGATAAAGAAAGAATGGTTCTGCACGGAGAAAATCTGAAACTCTTTCTTTCCCTGGGGATGAAACTAAAAAAGATTGGAGAGGAATCTCATTTAAAGAAGATGCCTTCATGAAAACATATATTGAGACGAACACAAAACTGAGAATGAACGCAAAAAATGCATTTGAAAAAGATTTCTTCAAACTGATGAATAACTCAGTGTTTGGGAAGACCATGGAGAACGTAAGGAAACGCGTTTCCATTGAACTAGTCAAAGACGTTGAACGAGCAGAAAAACTGATCAACAAGCCAAACTTTGCTGATCTGCAGATTTTCGATGAGTTCTTGATTGGGATAAAGATGAGAAAGACGCAGATCTGCATGAACAAACCAGTTTATGTGGGGATGTCAATCTTGGATCTCTCCAAAACTCTGATGTTCAACTTTCATTATGGCTACGCAAAAGAAAAATGGAAAGATCTGCAGGTTCTTTACACGGACACAGATTCACTTGTTTATGAGATTGGGACAGAAGATTTCTATGCAGATATTGCAGATGATGTTGTGGAATGGTTTGACACCAACGACTTTTCCAGAGATCATCCTGCAGTGTTAAATGGACTGCCCATCGTGAAAGAAAACAAAAAAAAGATTGGGCTGATGAAAGATGAGTGTGCCGGAAAAATCTTAACGGAATTTGTGGCGCTGAGACCAAAACTCTATGCTTTCCTGCTGGATGAAGGAAAAGAAGAAAAGAAAGCAAAAGGCGTGAAAAAATGCGTGAGAAACCAGCTGTGATTTGACAACTTTATGAGATGCTTGAAAGGAGAAGGAAAAATACTCAGGAAACAAAACGTCATTCGCAGCAGAGAACATCATCTTTTTACAGAAAGAATGGAGAAGATTGCACTGTCTGCCAATGACGATAAGAGAGTAATTTTGAAAAACGGCATAGATACATTTGCGAGAGGACATTGGAGACTGAAATGATTTTGTCAACCTGAAATCTCGAAATAAAAAGTTTACAATCAGGGAGGTTACATATTTGGTTTTCCAAACTTTTAAAAATAAAAATAAAAATCTGAAAATAAAAAAAGTTTTTTTATTTTCAGATTTTTGGAAAACCAAATATGTAACCTCCCTAATTGTAAACTAGAGAAAACTTTTTGTCAACCTGAAATCTGTAAACTCAGCGAGAGGACATTGGAGACTGAAATGATTTTGTCAACCTGAAATCTCGAAATAAAAAGTTTACAATCAGGGAGGTTACATATTTGGTTTTCCAAAAGTCTGAAAATAAAAAAAAAATCTGAAAATAAAAAAAGTTTTTTTATTTTCAGATTTTTGGAAAACCAAATATGTAACCTCCCTAATTGTAAACTAGAGAAAACTTTTTGTCAACCTGAAATCTGTAAACTCATTTCTTCTTCTTTTGATATATAGTTCGTGTCCACATGTCAGTGCCTACATGAGATGATGGTGAGCATGTTTTTCCTGGGTAAAAAAATCCATTGTCCTTGTTTAAAATTTTCCTCAAATTCATCCTGATTAGGATAAATATCATAGCCAAACTGTTGAAATACTTGTTCAGCAGTCCAATAATCTTCTATAATAATCCAATGACCTGTATGCAGATTACATAACACAATCTTATCTCCTTTTCTTATTCGTACATCTCCCCATGGAGATCCTGGAGTGTAATCTTTGAAAATTTCATCCACTTTATTGCTAATATATGCTGCAAAAGAAGAATGATCATCTTGTGGTTGAATAATTCGTCCACATTCCGGAATGTCAACCGATTCAGTCTCTGAAATGTCAACCGATTCAGTCTCTGGAATGTCAATCGATTCAGTCTCTGGAATGTCAACCGATTCAGTCTCTGGAATGTCAACCGATTCAGTCTCCGGAATGTCAACCGATTCAGTCTCCACGAAAGGAAGATGTTTTGGAAATGGAAATGGAGATACTGCTGTTTTCATGAACTCTTTCAGCTTCTCAATGACAACATCCCATTTTTCTTGAGGCCAAGGAGTCATCCTCCTTCCTGGAATATATTGTATATTCATTAATCTCCCTGAAGAATAACTAGGAAGTGCAATACTCCCCATCTTTTGACGTCTTGTTTTAGGCTTTGGTTTTGATCTGACCTTTGGTTCAGGAAGCACATCATCTTCCACTACTTTCAGTTGCCGTCCATCCTTCAAATCAAATTCACTTCGCCCTTTTTTCACCTCTCGACATAAATATTGTCTGGTAATTTCCATATGGGGAGAGAGAGCAGAAATCGATTTCTCTGATGCCACTGTTTCTCCAGTTGTCATGTCAATCAAATTCCACATTTTAATAGGGGAAAAAAAGTTGACAAAAAAACTTTTTTTGTCAACTAGAAATCTGAAATCTGGAGAAAGTTTTTCTCCAGATTTTCTGGAAAAACAGTTTTGTCAACCCAAAATCTGGCAAAACAGTTTTGTCAACCCAAAATCTGGAAAAACAGTTTTGTCAACCCAAAATCTGGCAAAACAGTTTTGTCAACCCAAAATCTGGAAAAACAGTTTTGTCAACTGATTTTTCTCTCCAGATTTTTCAACTGGAGAATTCTTGGAAACAGTAGATAGGATAACACGGCAGACAGTGGATCTCGGTGGTCCCCCATAGTTGGAACGTATTCCTATCTTTTGTGAATTTCGGGATAATTAGAATATGCTTTATTTGACAGGAATATGAAGTGGCACTTTTACAATCAATGAAAATATGTGTCTGACAAATTAAACAGAAAGTTGGCATTTCGAGATGCTGCGAAATTTTGGGAGATGCTGAGAGGCGAGATTCTGGAATATTTTTATTGAGTTCTGGTGGCTTTGGCATAAGTGGATCAATTTGAGGCATATAATGAGTTATGTGCTGAAATTAACTAAAAGAGTATTTTTACGTTAAAACTATCAGGGGGGACCACCGGATGCACTGTCTGCCGTGTTATCCTATCTACTATTACAATGTTGCCCATTGGAGATAATTGCATTTGAAAAAGTACAATTTGACGAAGTTGCGTGACATGGTCAATGATTGACAGCTCTTAATTGACAGGAATAATATTAAATTACATGAACTTTAAGTTTTCAGATCCTAAGGGTTCCAGCAATTGTTGGATGAAATTAGATTAGAATCCATTACATTCTGTTAGTTTGAGAGAAGTCTCTTGTCAGTGCATTTTGGGTTTTACCCCTGGGAATTGAGGTGGGGCCTCTAATACCCCAGGGAATGGTCAGGGGACCGAACCACTTTGGTTTCTTGAATAACTTAGTGAACCTAAAAATCTGTGAAAGTTTGAAAGAAATCGGTGAGATGGCATGTGTCACGTCTGCCTGGTCCTCTCGTGGACAGACTCTTAAACTCTCTACAATTCCATAAACATTTTAGAATCGAAAACTGCTCCTGAATTTTGATATGACGTCAGTGAAAACACTCTATATCAGGAATTGATTGTTTTATCATTGTTCTATTTAAATCTGAGCCTTTTTTTCTCATTTTCAGCTTTAATATTTGGAAGTGACTGCCTGGTTTTACATGCCCCCGAAACAAGATCAAACAGGATTTTTACCTCAGTTTTAATTTTGGATGTTAATGATTCTTTATTTTTGTAGCAAATTAAATGCATAGTATTGGACTTTTTGGCAGTTTCTTGGTGTTGCGATCACCAAATGACGTAAAACAAAAGATTCAAAAGAAAGTAAACAATACCCACACCACAACACTAAAGCTAACCAACAATAGTTTCCGCAACACCAAGAAACGCCCGACTTTTAGGACCGGTAATTTCAACGACGTTTATATAAACGGTGTTTAACAAAACCGCGGTCCGAACCAATTTCAATCTGGCCAAACCTAATATTAAAATATTATTTACTTTTAAAACAGTGTACAGAAGGCATATAAAATAACCTACTTATAAACAAATGTGGAGGTCCATTATCCTCTTAAACCGCGGTCTAAGTTAGATTTCGTTTAAATATAAATAACCGGCCTTAAGAGCGTTTCTCTGCTAGTTGATCGTAGTTTACAAGATTGGAATATTAACATTTTTACCGTTTGTACATTTTTCCTTTGTTGATTTTTAGGCAAAGCACCTCGACTTAGCCTAGGTGTATTTAGCGTTCACATGATCGAATACGACAAAGCCGTTAATTTTCTCAATAAGAGCTACGACTGAAAACAAATTAAAACAAAACCTGCGGCATGTAGAGAACGAGGCAAAGGATCTTATTCCTAAAATCCTCACTGCTTTCCTTGAAGTGCTTTTTCAAATCTAATTTCAGTTTAAAAAAATGTAACATGGTTTAAAATTAAACAAACCAATATGGCACTGAATAAAATTAAAATACCTTAGATCGATATGTATTCTGCAGTTAAGAAAGATAAAGCATCGCTTTTATGGAAAACAGTGAACGCGAACTTGAAATACGTGCAAACTGTTGAAAAAAAGTCACCAGTAAATTCGGTAAAATGCAGAAAACGAAAAACGTCCTTCTAGTTTATAAAGTAAGTGTTACCGGTTTAGAGTGGTTTGGTAAGATTTTTAGCCTGCCGGTGTCATCAATCCGCTTCTTGACCTTCTTGTTTACTTTGTCACTCCATGTGTACGTAAATTTACATTTTACAGCCCGGTTAATTTAGATATAATTATAACATAAAAAAAGCCTTCAGCTTAAAAAGGAGTTCTAAATACAGCAAACCGATTCAAAATACGAATGCACGTAAAACGCGAAAACATGAAAACAGCCATCATCGCGTTGAAATCGGCACTGAACGCCAGACGCAAACGTGAAAAATGGCGGGAATGTTACGTTTACGTGGTATACGTTTTGACGCGTTTACCGTAAGAGCGATGCTAAATCTCTCAATTATTATTAACTTCGCTTCCGACCCTACTTTTTATTTGAAACGGTATGTATCGACATGAAAATTGTCCCTAAGAAACCGAAGCGTCGTAATTTTTTTAGTTAATCTGTAGTTTTCTCATTTGTCAGCCGTGGTTCAGCTTTGTACCGGTTTTTTTTTCTCCCGCGCAGTTGCCATAAAAAGGACATTGTGAATTTAATCATTTAAGTCATTCGATCTGAATTCGATCTGAATAGTGTGCTTCTTTTTCCCTTTTTTCTGAGAGAACAGTTATCTTATGGAGCGTTTCTTTGGAAAAACCGAATCCGGATTCATATAGAAAATCCGACGGATTCCGTAAGATTGAAGAAACGCTGAATCCGAAAACGGTTTATTTTTTGGCAACGACAGCACGCATGCGGATCCAAATGCATCTGCGCTGACAGTTTAGCGTTTTTCGAATTCCTTCGATCCCAAAGAAACATCAGGACTGACCTAAATCCTAAAAATCCTGATTTAGATTTAATCCATTGAATATATTCTGACATGGATTGATTGGATTGATGATCAGTTTTGGGAGTTTAGTAAAGAAATGTAAAATCTGTTTATGGATTCAAGAACCCGGATTAGGATTTTTCCAACGAAACATATACTCAGAATTTTATTTGAAAACATGCATAGTGACCTTTACTTATTCAAGGTGCATTATGTATAGGTAATCATACGGTTTCGAGTTCAATTTGGGATTAATTTGCACGAGTGAGTTTTTCAAAAAGCTCAAATTGCACGAGCCGCTTCGGCGAGAGCAATTTGAGCTTTTTGAAAAACTCACTCGTGCAAATTAATCCCAAATTGAACGAGAAAATCGTATGATTACTTATTAATTATTATACATGAGAAAATTTGCATCCATTTTTGTTTGGAAATTTTTTTTTTTTTGCAAAATTTTTTTTTTGAAATTTTTTTTTTTTTGGCAAAAAAAAAAAGAAAAATTTTTTTTTTCGATTTGTAATTTGCACTGGTGTTACACTTTTTGCACCGGTGTTACACGTTTTGCACTGGTGTTACACTTGAACTGCACTGCTCTTAGCCAATCAGAATCGAGTAACACTTTTCATGTATATTATTAGGTGCTGTTATAGATTTGCTTTATTGTAATTTTTTTTATGATTAATACAATGTACTTAGCATTTACTATGACGGTACACGAAACAAAATAGCTCTTCAGTGTGAATAATTGTATGTTGCTCTTGTTTTAGCTGACTCACTGGTATATGCTAAATGAAAAGCACCTTTCTTTTTTAATCGGTCTATATCGTCAATATCAATTTTGTGAAAATCATCAAGGGCATGTAAAGAAATAATTATACTCAACTTTCGTATTTGTTGTACGTATGTTTTCTAATAAAGATATGCTTTGACACGTGAATACGCTGCCCAAATATGATCATGGCAATTAAGTAAAATTAGGGCTCTTGATATTAGTCTCCCTACATGACAGGTATCCCTTATTATAATTGATCAGCACAATGATACACTGCCCAAGTATGGTCACAGCGCAACCTCGTCCCCAGGGTCCTGCTCGACCCTGGGAACGAGGTTGGACACAGCGCTCTCGATATCAGTAGTTCTACACTGGACATATATTATGACACATGGTTGAAATTTCGCCATTTGAAGGAAACTTAAGTTAAATTGTTCGCTGCTTGCAATTTCGTATATTTGTAGTAAGCATGTTTACTGAATGCAAGTTCGTATATCTCACAATTTTTTCTCAGCTCGAAACTGATTTGTTATCAATGCGTTGAATATTAAATCAAACAGTAAGTTATAGGCTCAAGCTTGCGCAATATCGGCTAAATATCGGGTAAGTGATATTGCGCGCGCTTTCTCATTAGGGCTTTCCGATTAAGCGGAAAATGAGACCCATTTTCCACACTCTTAAGTGAGAATGCGTTTACCCTCGAGTTAACACCGCATTAGGAGGCACTTTATTTTGAAAGTGACATAGCAACCTGCGACCTTCTGCAGTGTCACAGTGAATCTTCGATTGTGGAGTCGGTTACACTACTAGCTTTGCTTCGAATTCTTAATTTTCTTCTGTACGCTTCAAGCCCGATTTCACTACTCATGGAGTTCTTGTTTTCAAATGTTCCCATTGCTAGCTGTTCGGGATGAAAACTCAAATATTTACCACGTTCAGCACCAGAGGGTCGATTTATTTTGTGAATGGTTCCATCGATCATTCTAACGACATTTGTAAAATTCTGATAAGTATGCAAGAACTTGCGCCACTTTTGCAAGCTATGCCACGCGATGTAATGTCTGTAATTTCGGAATAAGATTGGGACGATGTGGTAATTTTCTTCAGCAACGTTACTTTCGAAATTTGAAATATGTAGGCATGGACGATTGTCGCAACCAAAATATAACAATAATTACACGATTCCGAACGTCCAGGATACAACGGCGCCTCCTGTTTGTCAGTTCTTGGCATGCGGGGCAGATGCCTTGGAGCATGCTCAGTGACCTCTAAATATATTTTGTCCACTATGGCTTCCAGTGTCTCGGGAGTCTCACCCGTCATATACCAGAATATGACAGGATTAGCCTTTGTTCCGTCTTCCGCTGAAGAAGAAGCTAGTGGCGAGTATTGTCAAAATTAGTAACAAATAGTTCATGCTGAGTGTCAAAACGATTGGCGGAGGTAAGAGTTGCTGAGGAGCTTGATTCAAAACGCGTAACTCTTTAGAAAGTAGAAATAAAGGGATCAACAGCAAATAAGTAGCAATATACCAGAAAGGTTGGCGGGGAAGGCGGGCATTTCTTCATACGAGATTATATGAAAGTGGGAAGGAAACGTTTCTCCTTTGTAATATTCCTTTAACAATGCAGGTGTAAACTGCACAAGAATGGATATGAAGCAGCTTGTTATCTCCAGCTGTATGAATATTACCAGTTATTTTTGTACGAGATGTAAGTTTTTCGCAAGTTCAATGATCTTGTACACAATCGTGGTAAAAACAGGGCAAACATTTTTCCCATAATAAAAACAAAAAGCCGGCACAACAACAACGTTGTGAAGCATTATTTTTATTTCGGACGTACTGCACATACCACCAAAAAATGTGTGAACGTTTGTCATCTGCCTTCAACACTATTGCAACAAAACAGTGCCAAAACTATTAATTTTTATTGCTTTTGCCACACATATCACCCAAAAATGTGTGAAAAGTTCTCACCTGCCTTCAACACTGTTGCTATAACAAATTATCAGGTACGTTTTATGATTTCTAAGAAAACAGTGCCAAAACTTTGCATAAAAAAACTTCTAATTTTTCATGCTATTGCCACACATGCCACCAAAAAGTGTGCGAAAAGTTGTTACCTGCCTTCAACACTATTGCCAAACAAATAATCAGGTTTTACAATTTCTAACAAAACAGTGTGACAAAAATAAATATTCAACCTTTCAAATGAGTGGCTATTCTCACTGGTGCCATCACGCACAAACACTCCCAAATCCGCTAGAATTCTATTGTTTCTTCACCCGTGCATCCGTGAGCCAGTAGGGGGTGGTGTTATGCATATATTAGGTGGTTTTGCATAAATAGGCCGTCGTTATCCGGTTTATTCCTCTCTTCGTTTGAACGGCCGCCAGACGTCCGCTTGGCGTTTATTTCTTTCTAGTCATCGCTGCGCCTTCGTATTTCTAGTCTCTATGCCGGAGCAAGTTACTCAGAACCCTGTTGCGGGCGCTGTTGCTGCAGCCTCTGCAGTTCAAGTTCATCCTTTACAGGCGGCTTCAGCGGCCGAACAACCAGCACTACCGGTTCCCGGCTCTTCCTGCTCCTGTTGCTCGTAATGTTGCTCCGGACGCTGCTCCCACCGACGCTATACCAGTTGTGGCTCCAGAGGTTGGTTTTTTCTCTAGTTGTTTGTATTTCCCCGGCGTGGTTCGGTTTCCCCTTCCCGCTTTTGTGTCCTTTGGTGCGGGGTTTAAATTTGTTAGTTTATTTTACAATTCATGGTTCTCTTAGTCGCCACGTGCGCGGTATGTTTTCCGCTCCGCGTCTATGTTAGTTGGTTTTGGCTTTCTCATTCGGCGTGATCATTTTTCCGTCCGTGTGATTACAGAACTTTTTGTCCTCGGTCTGTGTGGCGATTTTTCGGTCTGTGTGACCACAAACCTTCAATTTTCAGTCTGTATGATTATTTTTCAGTCTGCGTGACTATTATTCACTCTGTGTGACTACAAACTTTCAATTTTCAGTCTGTGTGACTATTTTTAGTTTCCCGTCTGTGTTACAAGTCTGTGTGGCAAACTTAGTTTTCGCGTCTGTGTGGCAAATTTAGTTTTCCGTCTGTGTGACAAGTTTGGGTTTCGCGTCTGTGTGACAAATTTAGTTTTCGCGTCCGTGCATCAACTTAAGTTTTCCGTCTGTGTGACAAGTCTGTGTGACATATTTTATTTTCGCGTCTGTGTGACAAATTTAGTTCTTCGTCTGTGTGGCAAGTCTGTGTGACCAATTTAGTTTTCGCGTCTTTGTGACAAATTTAGCCTTCGCGTCTGTGTGGCAACTTTAGTTTTCCGTCTGTGTGGCGAGTCTGTGTGACAAATTTAGTTTTCGCGTCTGTGTGACAGATTTAGCTTTCCATCGGTGTTACAAGTCTGTGTGGCAAACTTAGTTTTCGCGTCTGTGTGACAAATTTAGTTTTCCGTCTGTGACAAGTTTGGGTTTCGCGTCTGTGTGACAAATTTAGTTGTCGCGTCCGTGTGTCAACTTAAGTTTTCCGTCTGTGTGACAAGTCTGTGTGACATATTTTATTTTCGCGTCTGTGTGACCAATTTAGTTCTTCGTCTGTGTGACAAGTCTGTGTGACCAATTTAGTTTCCGCGTCTGTGTGACAATCTGTGTGACAACTTTAGTTTTCCGTCTGTGTGACAAGTCTGTGTGACAAATTTAGTTTTCGCGTCTGTGTGACAGATTTAGTTTCCGTCTGTGTTACAAGTCTGTGTGGCAAACTTAGTTTTCGCGTCTGTGTGACAAATTTAGTTTTCCGTCTGTGTGACAAGTTTGGGTTTCGCGTCTGTGTGACAAATTTAGTTTTCCGTCTGTGTGACAAGTTTGGGTTTCGCGTCTGTGTGATAAATTTAGTTTTCGCGTCTGTGTGTCAACTTAAGTTCTCCGTCTGTGTGACAAGTCTGTGTGACATATTTTATTTTCGCGTCTGTGTGACAAATTTAGTTCTTCGTCTGTGTGACCAATTTAGTTTTCGCGTCTGTGTGACAAATTTAACTTTCGCGTCTGTGTGACAACTTTAGTTTTCCGTCCGTGTGTCAAATCTTTAGTTTCACGTTTTTGTATTAAAGCTACCGCTTAGTATGTCTTCGATGGGGTTATCTAATACCCTTAATTGCTCTGTCCCTGGACGGGGTATTTCGGGGCTGCTTCGCGGTTAGCTTTTCCCCTTTCCTTTTGTTTACTAGTCCTTCGTCGTTTTGCTCCTTTGGGCCTCTCCATTTTGCTCCATTGGGCCTCTCCATGTAAAAGGCCTCGCTGTGACTTCAATCCGGGCGCAGTTTTTATGCATACCATCCGGTGGTGTAATTGGAAAGGGGAAAGGCACCGTGTAGCAAGCCCGGTCCCTTCGCCCCCTCCTAGAATGTGGCGTCCTCGCATGAGGCTTTTAATGAACTTAAGAATTTCAGGCCTGCCTTCCTGTAACTCATGCGGCTAAAAGTCAGGAGTAAGGTTAGGAATTTTGAGTTGTGGGGAGAGATACGTTTTTTTTCCCACGGTTTTGCCCATGGTTTATCATTCTGTTATTTATTGAGTTATCCGGAAGCGGCCGCCGTAGGGCTCGCTTCTTCCCATAACTCATTCTAGCTTGGGGTGTTTGGGAGTGGGGGCTCCAGTGGGAATATATTACTATTCTCACTGGTGCCATCACGCACAAACACTCCCAAATCCGCTAGAATTCTATTGTTTCTTCACCCGTGCATCCGTGAGCCAGTAGGGGGTGGTGTTATGCATATATTAGGTGGTTTTGCATAAATAGGCCGTCGTTATCCGGTTTATTCCTCTCTTCGTTTGAACGGCCGCCAGACGTCCGCTTGGCGCCCCTCCCTCCTCCCCGCAGCGATGACTAGACGTGTTCTTTCATTTTTGAGCTCCCGCTCCCTTTCGCCTCCGGGCTCGCTTCTTCCCATAACTCATTCTAGCTTGGGGTGTTTTGGAGTGGGGGCTCCAGTGGGAATATATTACTATATCACAAAACAAAACTTTCCAAGCATTTCGCTTTCCAATTCCATAGAGAGAGCTCGTAGAGTCGCATCCAGTCAATGCGTGGAAAACAGGAATTGCTTTACAAAGCTGTCTCTCAAGTCTTGTAGCAATATTGTTCACCGGATTGTATCTCAGGCGATCTTTGAACCCAGTTCGGAACCATAGTTCTTGACAACCAATTTATTCGTAGTGCGAAACACAAAGGACGAGTACATCCGTATCTGGGGACTGGATGACAACCCTCCCACCATTCTTTGCAGGATGTTTGGCATGCAATATGAGCCTTGTCTTGTGTCAGCCTTTTCGTGGTCTGCGTGTAATGGTCTCACGAATTCTTAGTAAGATGCTCCATGGCAGCCTTACGGAAGGATTCACTTTGGAAGGAGACGAGGTTTATCTTGTTTCGCGGATTAGAAATGTACTTCGTCCACTGCCTAGGAACTGGTATCAATGGGCCATTAATAACGATTTCAAAGGCATTTCCCTCACCTCTTTTCTTTCGCTCTGCCCTCTTGATTAATTCTGGCCGATGCTGATCAAAGATAATGTATACCCTCCGGCAATCACGTTCTTTAAGTGGAGAGGCGACAATCTCGAAGTACTTCGAGGCAAGGGCACCAATTGCAAATGTTGCTGCTCCGGAAGATTTCGTCGCTTGAATCAGCCCCATACCGTCAATTAAATGGGCAACTGGTATTTCTGGCCGTATCGCCGGAAGCCTTGGTTCTAAAACTTCATCAGCTTCTAAGATTGAAGAAGTACACTCTTGGCAGTCTTAAGTAAAGTACCATCCGGATGCGCAAGGGAGATAGGGACGGAAGCGAGCTCATAACGTAGAACTTCTTTGACATCTACATCTCGCACTTTAGCTGCCAACAAAAGACGACCAAACAAGTTCCTGTCTTCACCGATCGCGAACATTTTGTCATCTGCAGCCTTCGCGGTGATTTTTTTTTTCACTGCCAAATCGAATGTTTTTTTATCTTGAGACTTGCAAGTGGTTCCCAGAAACTGACCTCATAGGAATTTAAACGGTTATGAATGAATTCATTCATCTGCGCACGTCCCGCTGCTGTGCTTTCCACTAAACACTCAGCGATTTCAAGTGATAAGACAGCACCACTTGCGATTTTTAACAGCTTTTCGGCGTCTTCGGAAAATGGATTTGTCACCAATCCAAATTCAAAACAGCTAACTACTTTCTGCGCGTCACTCTCATCACGATTTATCCTCTTGGATTTCCCTTCTTTATGTGCGCTGTTTTCATCGGATTCATTTAAGCTACACATCTCTTTAAGGCCGTAGTAATGACAGCACGTTCGTGGCAGGTTAAAAATCACCGATTTACTGCTTGTGGATTCTGACTGATTCCAATGATCCCCCTTTAGATTTCGATTTATGGATTGTTCCAAGGCCATGTCAGTGGAAACTTTACAGAATGGATGGTGCGAACGTAACGACTCACATAATGATTTCCAGCCATCAATTCCATATGAATAAGAGGATATTTCGAACTAAGTTCAGTCATGTCCGCAAGGTAAACCGGAAGCCATCTAGCATAGCTGTGTCGATTCATAGCGAAAACATATGGAATCATCTCAGATGTCGCTGCAAGATGTAGGGACCAATCATCTGTTCTCTCTGCTTTCGTAAACTGGAGAAATAACATTACCTTAGTAATGTATTCCGTTCCAGAAGGCAAACAGGTGAGACTTGCAACTGGACTCTTCTCTGAAAGTGCTGAACATAGTAAACAACTCCTTCATTTCACATTCCACATCTCCGATCCTACGCTCGCGGACTCCCTTTTTGGTTTCCAACGGACGCTTGTAAACATCAAGCTTCTCGGCAACTTCGTCTATTTCAATTTGTCTGTTCGATCCATTCAATGCTTGCCACATCATACGGAAGAGGGCCTCCATTACGAGTTTGTGCGCGCGCTCTGCTCGATTGTACGGCTTTCCCTTCATCACGGCTGTCGTTGTGCCTGCCCCATACGCACCAGATTCAATCAGCCGATCTTCTAAGCCAGAACTCTGATATATCTTTCCGAGAAGAGCTAAGAAGTTCAAAGCAGTGTGGAATCCTCCCAAGCGAATGACTGTATCCTTAAACTCATCGGGTAAAGACCATTGGATTTGTTTTACTTTTACATACATCGCAAGATCGACGAACGTGACTACTGCATCTTTCTGGCGTATGCTTTCACACATTTTCTGAACGGTTTTCAGCACGGTGTAAATGGTGCTGAGTTCTGTTGATGATAATCCATTTAGCATTGAGCAGTAACCCACAAAGGGGGAGTATGGAGCTTCTGCAAACATTAACGCATTAAAACTGCTCCAACTTGGAACGGATTGCCTTTTTGGATCAGCTTCCTTAGGTTCTTGCATTAAGGATCTTGATATTCGTGTAGAGGCCCAAACCAGATCAGTATTACACGAAGAAAGGTACTTAGCTCCTGCTACTTCGAAGGCGTTTTCATGCAGAGTTCCTATAAACGTTGTAACAGAAGGTCGCTTTCCTCGGGACCAATATTCGAAAATATCATTGAAGTTTCCATCTGGGTCAATTGATCTTTATCTTACGGGGTGATTACCTAAGACTTTCGGTTGGCATAGACCAATATCACGCTAGCATGGCACAAAAATATATTTAGTTTATCGGGAAGTGTACGAGCAAACTTTACGAAACTTTACAGTTTTACTGACTAATAGCGGAACACTTGCCGGGCCGAAGGCCCGGCTGCGCAGCCCCATACTCATAGAACCCATGCCGTCATTTTTCATGGTCATGGCTAGCGGAATGTTTCGCGGGCGCGTTGTGTGCCCGCCGCCGAACGCCCGCCGCCGAACGCCCGCCGTACGCTTTGCGCTAGCTCGTACGACGTCATCAACATCCGGGATCTTTGAGGCTTTGTTTTTCGCGCGGCTACACAGCCGTCAGCTCAGTAAACATGTTTTAAAAGTTTGGATCTTTCGCTGGTCAGTGTTTAGCGGACAAGTAAAGTCGTTATTTCCCTGCATTTTTTCGCGGTTTGCTACTCAAGACAGGGATACTAATTAAGGGATACTCAGAAGCCGCTTTAGTAGAAAAAGAAGAGCTTTCTGGGATAAAATCTTGCTTCGAGGAACTTCATTTCAATGCGGGGAGATATGCTTGTTGTTATTACGGATTTCAGAACCAAAGGAGCGGAGATTTAGAGAAATAACAAGCAAGCGAGGGACTCAAAGGTAAACTGAACAGATTACTTTTTTTGATAGGAATTTATGTTGATATCAATCTGTGATTGACTTTTTCTTTGTGTTCTTGTGTAGTTTTGGAGAATTATTTTAATTAAAACGAACTTAACTTCAGTTGTATCGATTTCTTGAATTTCATCGAAGGCAGCTTGATGCGCTATATTAAAATGGTACGCGTTTTGCTTTTAAACATAAACTGATGGAGATTTAAATCAAATTTGTCGAAAGAAGATTGTGTTGTCCATTTTTATGTGTTTGTTCATTCATTACATAGATTGAAGAGCGATTTTATGGAAACAAAACAAGACTAATGCCCCATTCACACCAACGGTTAAACATGTTTAAATGTTGTTTAGTTTAACTACGTTTTAACCTCTATCTTGAACGTTTTGAAATGTATATGACTCAAACTACCTTGAATGGTAATAAAGTCAATAAAGTTTCTTTTCGTAAAGATTTCACTCCAAATATTATGAGAGGTTAGGAGGTATTTTCCTAAACCTGTTTTAAACTAAACAACATTTAAACATGTTTAAGCGTTGGTGTGAATGGGGCATTAGACTTCACTCGCGTCGCCTTATGCAAATATTTTTGTGTATTTTTGCAATTTTGATTTCCAAATCAGTTTCTCGAGCAATTTTTGGCAAACAACAACTGTATTTTATTCGGAAAGTAGTCGTACTAGATATTGTAGACAGAGAAAAGTTGTTTTTGTGAACTTTTGTACGGTCTAAATGTATTGTGCAGACTGTCGGGTAATAAGCCTTAAGCGTACTGTTTTTGAGAATTGCTAAAACTGAAAAATAGCCCGGTCGTCAATTTTAATTCTTGTGCTTCCGACCTTTCACCTTAGTTAAGTTTCACCTTAGTTAAGCTTGCTCAAAGTGCTACGCTGTTAGGCTCAGCCTATCTATCTATATATATATATATATATATATATATATATATATATATATATATATATATATATATATATTATTGATGTGCTGAATTTGATACTGGACTCTTTTTCCCGTTAAATTAAATATATTTTCATGCCACGCTAGCGTGATATTGGTCTATTCAGGACCAAATGGCTCTCATTGGAATACAGCTAAGGTGTTCGCGTGCGTAGTGTTTTTTTCCAACGAGAGTTTCCTCGTTGAAGTCGCTGTTGTCTGCCGCTGCCTGGATAAAGCCACTTGGGTGAGATATTGGAAGGCAAGACAACTTGGTTCTGCTCAGATATTGCTAAGATCTCCACTGCAAGACTAGTATCATCGACGCTTTCGATTTCGTCGTAAGAAAAACTGTTACCCATGCGATTAAGCGTTGTCACAACCTGTTTTGATCCTGTCAAGTGACGAACTGACATGGCCAAACTGATATGCTTAGAAAGCTGCAATTTTTCTTTCATCGGCGTCATTGTGACAGCTATCGTTGTCATCCTTCCGCTCAAACTTGTAATGAGCCATCGGAGAAACCAATACAAGGATTCAGGAACAAGGTTCTTGGCAGTTGCTAAAGTGATATCACTCACAACAAGAGGATGCAGAGAAATACATTTACAGTTTTTTATGTCTGCTCTGATCATTTTGGCTGCTTGGTATATCGGATTTTCGTTGTTCTGTTCCAGATTTTCGTTGCTCTTTTGTAGCAATTGCCTCTGGAAAGATCTCCCATCTGACCTAAAGGATCTAAATGTATTTCTCTTCTCCAAAAATTTAAAACGTTATTTATTGTCAGAACAACACAAATAATTTGTCTCCTCTGTTATGTTTTTCTAACATCATATTGTTAAATTATTTCACTGTAAATATGTTCACTTGTTTTAATTCTTTCACCTGCTGTAAATGTTTAACAAACTGTGGCTGGGGGCCAACTAGAAAACTTACCCGTTAATTTAGCTCCCAGACTCAAAATTGTATTAACTATTTAAATTACTAGTACTTAGTTCAAAATGTGTGTAGGTATTATTTTAAAATATAGTTGTAAAAAATGAGTAAATAAAGAAAGTTTGAAGTTTGAAGTTTGAAAAGCTTTGCTTTATCAGGTTTCGTCTGCGTTCTTTCGTCGTTGTGTCGTACGCTTTTCCAGCTTTAAGTCCTTCGTTAATTTCATCAGCCAATTCTTTAAATGCTTGTTCATAAAATGAGCTTACGTCACTAGCTTCTAATTTCAAAGTTTGAAATATTATGTTTCTCTTACCTACGTAAAAAGCATGGCACGCCTTGTGATATTTTGCATCAGCTGCAATTAAGTCGTTGTTGACTCCAGTGGAAGTACGTGTAGCATGCCTTCATCTCCTTTGGCATTTGCAGCATCCACGACAAGCTTCGAAAGTGGATACATCATGCAGGGCAACTGTATTTAAGTTTATATGTCTAATAAATTTTTGTTTGTTGTATTTCACGATTTTTTTTTTTTGTGCGTGCGTTTTTTACAAAATAAGCAAGCATTTTGACCGGTTAGTGGGAGTAGCCCGTGAGCGCGACATTCTTCCTCCATGATCTTGCATGAGAGTCCTCTAGTTGTCCTTCCTTAGTACTGTGTGTTTCCTCATTCAAGCTTTTTCGAATATAATTCAAATTGTCGTGGCTAGTGTACGATGCATAACAAGTGGAATGCCACAACACCCCACTTTCTTGGCAATCGATGATTTTTGGGGTGTTCTAAGTTTTTCTTCAGTGTCTGCCTGGCAGATAATGCATTTGGCCGAAGACGAGCTTTTACTGCCCGTACGTGGCCTTTTTTATGGGGGCGGCAGAGAAGAATGTATGTTATTATCACTGTCACTATCCGCACTTGCCATTATTGCTGAAAATAAATTTAATAGCTTATGTGACCAAATAATTAGACATTCTTTTTAGTTTCATTACTTTTTCTCAAGATATTTGAAAAAGAGGTGGCAACAAAATAATAATATGCGTTTCTATTTTTATTATAAATGTGTTTTCTATGATTCAGATTCTCTTAAGTATTATCATTTCTTTTTTTTTTGTTAAGCCAACAATTAGACGTTATGCAAATCACACTGAGCCCATTTAAGTCATAAAAGTAGCAACCTGATTCGATATATTTCGTACTAAATGTGCCATGTTTGCAATCAAGTACGTTTTTGTGTTCACTGGTTATTCTATATGCACACTATAATTTTACAATACTGCGTCAAAATTGTCTCAAAATCTCTGCATAGTTGTTTCAACCTTGTGGCTCCAGTGATAATTAAGAATAAGTCTTCGACTATTCCTGCTTAATATTGCCGAAAACAGTTCTGGACTCTAACCGTTGACCGTTAATGGTGCCATAGCTCCTTTTGTACCCATTGCGGTTCATCCGCAACTGTTCACCCCCGCTAAGCATGGAAGCGAGGCCCCATTAAAATGCATGATTGACAGCTTTTGTTGTCTTTTTTTACTCCAATCATTTTGAAAAATTCACTCCTTTATTGTTTGGAAAGAGAATATGAAATATGCAAACGATTTGCAGATTTTCATCAGCAAAAAGTTTTATTTCCTATTCGACAGTGATCGAAGATGTTGTTACACGTCACACAATACGAGAGTACATGTCACGTGATTTCTTTACAAAGCGCTGATTTTTTTGTCAAAATTGACTTTCGCAGAGTCTTATGAGATATCTGGCTAAATTTATTTTCTTATTCGGAAGCAAGATCTCTGAAGATATCGAGTCGTAATATCCAGCTTCGTTCGCATGTAGAACTCAGTTTGACTCTCGCTTTACTCATAAAAAATAGCTTTAACTCTTAACGTATAGCACAATTCGAAACCACAAACCACCTAGCCAAAAAGAGGAGGCTTTAATCTATAAAAATCCGTCGCCAAACCTTTTCAGTACTCTGGGTTGAGCGAAGCGTCATTTTTTAGATGAGACCCTGGCTCCCGGACTAAGGTGTGTGAATCCTTTGTTTAGAATGAACATGGATATTCCTTGAAAAGAGGTCGAAACATGTCAGTGTAAAATAGCGGTATTTACAAATTTTTAAAAAACGAAAAAAAACTCCGGCGAAGAAATTATGTTACAACTCATTTATCTAGCAATAATATACGTGCCGCAATCTTTATTAAGTTAAGCGTTTACTCGGATTCTGTAGATCGACTTCGAGTTGTCCCTCATTTTTCCGCGAGCGAAACGCGAGCGCGCATGAAAATCACCCCACGCGAGAAAGGCGAGACGCGTGGGGTGATTTTCATACGCGCTCGCGTCTCGCTCGCTCTACTATCCCTGAGGAAAAATGAAGGAGTACTCGTAGTCTAGCGATTCTGCAAAATTTTAATTGTGTGTTTAAGTCGTATACGTGTTCGCTGTACTGTGAAAAACAATGTCCAATATTTGTTGTACATTTAAACTTCTAAAATTGATGTGATATTCCATTAACGAAAACGTTCGCTTAATATAAACGAGGAACTAATCGTTCAAAATACTTTACGATTAAAACTGAAATACGAAATGGTGACTTATTTATTTATCATTCAAAACACTACAACAGTGGAAGAAACTACTCCGTGAACGTTCGAAATAAAGGCATAGAACATGGATCTATACACTTCACTATACCATGGAAGCACGGCTAATTTCTTGTCGTTTAAAAGCCCGAACAAATTTCCCAAAAATTGACAAAACCGCTCCGTTAATTTGAAATACTAGCAAGGTCAATTGAACGTTTTCAGGAAAGCTTCCACACAGACAGTCGCGAGTGTGACTTCCATGCATCACGGGGAAAATCCGATTTGATGTCAAATAATTGTTTCGCAACGTTTTGATTTCTCTTTTCCGTATTTAAATTTTAAGCAATGTAGCTAGGCCAGAAAGCATGGAATCTCGTTTTCAGTTGTCTCCGTACGTCGATCCAAGACCGCGACAAACCATACAATAGTCAATTCTGTCGCAAGTGGAGCTCCCCTTGCGAAATAACTCTTGGAATTCCTAGGAATTCCTAGGAAAACATTCCTAGGAATTCTTAGGAATTCCTAGGAATTCCTAGGAATATTAGGTGTGAATTTTCACGGTAAATTCGGACTCATTTCCTAGGAATTCCTAGGAATATCCCAGCTTGAATGGAGCCATGGAATCCTAGAAATTCCAAGAAATTCCTAGGAATTTCTTGGAATATCTGAGAATAACCGGGAACAGGAGCCTATTAATAGGCTCCTACTGAGAATTTCTTGGAATATCTGGGAATTTTTTTGTAACGTCTGAAAATAACATTGAACTTCTTGAAATAAAACTGTGGATTAGAAAGCTGAGGTCTTAAAACATTACACAATAACCCACATTATAATTATTTATTAGTCAACTGCAGACAAATTTGAACTTTTACAATGTTGAACTTTCTTTATATACATTGCTTATCTACAAAATACAAAATATATACAGTCATATTTTAAAGTAATTTTCCTTCATACATGTAGAAGCTTCAATTAATATAAAAAAATAACTGTTATTAAATGTTCGTTTAGTTTTACGAAGCGCTTGTGGTAAGCGATGTTGATTTTGCCGAGTCTCTGTGTGTGCGAGCGACCCATTTCGTGACACTTAGAAATTTTTCATGAGATTCCTTCGCGTACTGAATAAACATCGCTCACAAGAAGCGCTTCGTGAATCTAAACTAATGTACAATATTATGGATTGGCAAAAGTGAATAATAACATCGAAAATTTTCATTTTAGGTTTTTGACTTTCGTACGAACAGCAAATCGAAGTTGGCCGTACAGGAGTTAATTGTTTGATGCGAAAAATTTCTAAGTGTCACGAAGCCAAATCAACATCGCTTACCAGGAGCGCTTCGTAAAACTAAACGAACTGCTGCTCGTATCTGTCAAATTATTGCATGTTAAATTGTAGTTTTGCTGTAATCTTAGTGTGGAAAAACAGTTTTCAAAAGACTAAAGCTTAAAATGCCTGCATCTGAGTTCATAATTTTAACGGATCAAGAATCATCTTATTAAAGACTTTAATACATGTACATAAAGCCAAAGCTTTAAAATCGGTTGAGTAAACTGACTGTGTTGCAATAAAACTTCACCAACGATTCATTCTTTCACTTACCTAAATTTAAAACGAAAGTTATCCATATTTGTGTTCTAAAAGGTTCTTTAGCCAAAGCAAGATGGTGGAATTGTTGAGGCTATTCTCCATGATTTTCTACAAAATCTGGTTTCAAAAAGTAACTAGGAATTGCTTAAACAAGTCCAAGGGTAAATTGAGGAAATATTCTCCCTGTAAAGGTTTGGTTTAAATGGATTTTCACTGTGAATGAAGTACACTGGACGATTGTAACAGGATCTGGACGAATACAAGATTGCTTACTTGGTTTCTTCCTATGTTTTGTGTTTGAGCTTAACAAAAGGTAAATTGTATGTCTGAGATTTAGGTTTGATTTAATATTGAATAAAAAGGTAATTTATCCTACATGAAAATTCAGTGAATGAAACATAAGTAAAGCATGACTCCAGCGTAAAGCTGCATTTTAAAGAAACTATTAAATGTCATATCTGTCATTCAGAATGACTGTCAAAAGTTCAAGTATTATCTCAATATATATTTAATTTCAGCTTTCATTTGAGATATAATTGTTACTTAGGGCCGATTCGCACTAGCGGACGAGTTTGAATGTCATGACATTTTTGACAAAAACAAAATTGTCGCGACAAGTCAGAGACATTTTGAAGAAAACAAAAGGTATAATTATCAGTACAATAGCTCTGCACGTGCTTCTGGAATCCTTGTACATTTCTCGGCACGGTCGTCTTGAGCAAACATCAAATATGCAGGCAGGTCCACGTGGTGAAAAATGTTAAAACGATTTGCATTTGAAGTGCGCGTGTACTGATGTTTTTGTGCTCATGCGGGGAAAATGTCGCAAGAAAACTATTATTTTTCCCGTCCACTGGTTCCCTCCGCATTCTCTTGTTCCAACCCCGGTATTACCATCCTTCCACGACGTCACCTCGGCAAGTTATGAAGCAAGTGGCGTTTAACAGATGTTAACGCCACACAATCGTCCACGAAGCGTTAAGCGGGACTATGATAAATGGGCAAAGGACGAAATTTCGCGTGTTGTTTTTTAGTACAATCCAGACCAAACACAATAGCCAATCAACAACGTATTGTTATCTGGCATTACGAGGGGCATTGGAATGCGACTTGTCATGAATTGTCCTGCCTTGAGGCAGGACAACGGCCCCTTTGAAGATTTGTCCGTTTTGACAAAATTTGCACTTGTCCAACAAGTCGTTCGCACTTGTTTTTGCGATTGTTTGACAAAATGTATCGCGCGTCCAACGCTGACCAATCATAAGACAACTGCTTCTTTGTTTTCCTGAATTGTTGGACAAGTTCTAGGTCTCAAAAAACGTATTCGCACTTGTTTTCTGTAACAAGTGACACATTAATGAAGAAATCTACAAATTGTTACAAAATTTGTCCGCTAGTGCGAATCGGCCCTTATAGATTCTATGAGACTTTCGAACTGACTTAAAAATTTAATCAAATATCACATGTGTGATCACACTTTTATTTTTGCATGGGTTACAACTAAGTATATTATTGATTGTATCTTCCTATTAATTGACCCAGTGACCTTTAAGTTTAAGCCTTAATAATATCACTTTTTCTTAAAAAGCAAAGTGAGTGGACCAAATTTGTATTCCAAGAAATTCCCAATATTTCTCGCTTGTGTTTTGGCCATTCCCAAACAATCCCAGAGATTCCAAACACATTTCATTTTCAATCTTGGAATTATTTGGAATTCCTAGGAATTCCCACAAATTCCCAGTCGTGTTTTAAACCATTCCCAGATATTCTTAAAAATTCCAAGTTTTTGGATTTTGTATAATTTGCATGTCTTGGAATAACTTGGAATTTCTAGGAATTCCTAGGAATTCCCAGAGTTCTGAGAATTAATTTCGCAAGGGCCATCACCTCAGAAGCTTGGGTTCTCCGCTTGTAAGCTTACATGAGGGAGCGGAGACCAGACCCATATGCTCAAAACACTAAGTAAACTTAATATATATAGATAGGCCAAGCCTAACAGCGTCGCACTTTGAACAAGCTTAACTAAGGTGAAACTTAACTAATGTGAAAGGTTGGAAGCACAAGAATTAAGATTGAACGGGCTATTTTCAATTTTAGCAATTCTCAAAAACAGTATTACCCGACCGTCTGCATAGTACATTTAGACCGTACATAAGTTCACAAAAACAACTTTTCTCTGTCTAGAATAACTAGTTCGACTACTTTCCGAATAAAATACAGTTTTTGTTTGTCAAAAATTGCCCGAGAAACTGATTTGGAAATCAAAATTGCAAAAATACACAAACATATTTGCATAAGGCGACGCGAGTGAAGACAGAAAACCTAAGTCTTGTTTTGTTTACATGAATTCGCTTTTTAATCTATGTAATGAATGAACAAAGACATGAAAACGGACAACACAATCTTCTTTCGAAAAATTTTATTCAAATCTCCATCAATTTATGTTGAAAAGCAGAACACGTACCATTTATGGCGCATCAAGGCAGAGCTGTCCTCGTTGAAATTCAAGATAACAACACGACTTAATTTGAACGTTTCATAAACATGTCTCCAAAACTAAGAGAGCACACAGAAAAAGTCAATCAAAAATTGATATCAACATAAATTCCCATCGAAAAATGTGATTTATTTTACCTTTAAAGCACTGGACTGCTTGGAAATTCGTTAAAACTCCGCTTCTTCGGTTCTGAAATCCGTAATAAAAACAAGGCATCTCCCCGCATTGCTCCTGCATTGATAATATGAAGTTCCTCGAAGCAAGATTTTATCCCTGAAAGCTCTTCTTTTTCCACTAAAACGGCTTCTGAAATGCAGGGAAATAACGACTTTACTGCTCCGCCTAACACTGCGAACGATCCAACTTTTTTAAAACCTTAAAAAGTGTTTACCGAGCTGACGGCTGTGTAGCCGCGCGTGTGGCGTTATACGCGCATATTTTGCGACGTCATATGCGCCCGCGAGCTAGCTAGTCCTGCGCGACAGCGGAGGGCGGGCACACGCGCGCCCGCGAAACATTCCGCTAGCCATGACCATGAAAAATGACGGGCATAGGTTCTATGAGTATAGGGCTGCGCATCCGGGCCTTCGGCCCGGCGAGTGCTCCGCTACAAACATTTTCCAAGTCTACAATGTAGTCATTGAAAGACGCGGTTTGAAAAGTTCAAAGTGCTTCGTAATGCTACCTGCCTTAAGTAAGAGAATTACGTGAGTTAAATTAGATTATTTGTGTATCTCGTTGAGTGAACGTCTCCAATTGGAAGCACCTGTTAACTAACTCAGGTAAATTTTATTGCACATATTACCTAGTAGACAAAAAAGCGAAAGAATGATCCTACTTTGTCCTCTTGTTTTGCTATTTTAGTTTAACTATTGTTTATTATTGCTACGTTATTGATAATTATTTAAGCCGGTTATTGCGCTTTTCAATAACACGTGGAATCTGAAATTCAAATCACCAGCAACGGTGCGTTTTACACTGCCGTCAATCATCTTAGCTTACCTCTCAGGAAACAGATCTTCACTTCAATGAGTTCAAAAGGTCACGTCCGTGCATTATGATTGGTAGATTTCGATCCATTTTGTTTGTTTCTTTTTTACATGGTCCGTTGGCTTTCATATTAATTATGATTGACGGCAGGGAATAACACAACCGTTTGTGGAGATTTGAATTTCAAATTCCGCATGTTATTGAAAGGCGCAGTAAGATTTTGTCGCAGTCATTTCAGTAATCAGCAGGACTGTCGCCAATTGTCGTACGGTTGGACATTAACTCCACTCCTCCGATTAGATAACGCTCCAATGGCTTCATCAAACTATTCCAAATATGGATCTTGGATGTACTATAAAAAGATCAAGTTCGAACGTTGTCTTTCCTGAACAACTTATTCAACACTGCACTGCAACAACTAAACAGAAACAGTAATAGAGAAAATTTAGCTGTATTTCAACAATTTCTTTTATTTGGCATTCCCTGCAAAATCCTTCTTTGGGGTTGTTCTTATAGCCAGAAAACAAACTGCTTCCGAAAATGAAAACGATCTATAAATAACAAAATTGCACTTTATGATAAGTTATTTCTCGGCTAGTGATTATTGAACGTGATCATGGCCAGATCCGGACGACTAAATTCGAGGGCTGTTCCCTAGACCATAGACACAATAGAAAACTTCTTTCTAAAATTCGGCTTTATTCATTGACTAAAAATAATACTGAGCTTTTGCTGAAGATGAATGATGACTGAATTATTTTAATTGGATACCCTCGGCGACAAGAACCTGACTAAATATACACATTACGGAATTGCGCCCATTGAAACACGTCGATCGAAGATGCAAATTTTGCTGTCGATCAAATGTTCCCCTGTGTATCGCTATTATTTCTAGGCGAAAATAGGTGCAACAAGTCTATTATTCGGCAGACAACAGAAGAACAATGGGTCTCTCGCAAGGATAATTCGGTCAAGTTTATTAACGCATGTTGCGTGACTGCATCACAAAAGCGATTCGCACTACATTGCACTACAAGCCCGTGCTTTCCCTGAAATTTCTATTAAACAGAAATGCATTTTATTGTCTTGAAAAGTATATTTTAATGCCAAAAATTGATCAATTAGAACACATAGACCAGTGTCCTTGATGCGTCTGTCTATATCTACAAAAGGTAACAAATGTTAATGTGAAACTCGTTACGCATCGAAAACTTAAACATTATTTGGGTAAGGTATTGAGAGACTGAATAAAATATCTTCATTGAAACTCGGCCAAGAATAATAATATTATAAAAATCTTTATACCAGTAGTTAGTAACAAGAATTTAACCGATCCATCGCAACTATTTTTTTGTCGCCCGTGAGCTCAGAATTATTTGCATACGCGACTAATGAAGCGAAACTTAAACCTCTGATTAGAAAAGTACCTTGTAACGCATATACATGGTGTGTCTGCTTCTCAAAACGGGAATGTTGAATGAAAATGTCATTATTTTTTTCAAGTTTATGACAAGAAAGAGATACGAAAATAGCATGCAAGTGGTTGATAAGTGGCTACTTTGTTATTTATAGTAAGATCGTAAGTGATCATTGACAGGTTAAATTATTCATTGTATTGTATTGTATTGTATTGTATTGTATTGTACTACTCTGTGCCAGTCTGACCATGTTTATCGCTGGCTTCCGTTAAACACAGAGCGAGCCTATTTATAGTTTTTAGGGCTGTTTTTTTTTTTCCCACAGAAAACGATAAATTTAGACAGATATGAATTATTGAGTGCGAACAGGAATGTGTGAAAACTAATTAAGATTTATTTAAACGTGTGAATTTCCAAGGCGAATGTTGACCCCCCAATAGGGTTTTCCGATTTAGCGGAAGATCCGCGGATGTGGAAATCAATTTCTGGACTTGAAAATCATTTAACCTACTAGTTACGAGTAAATTAGTTGTTTATGCCCTTTTTAAAGCGCTTTCTTTTCTGGAAATATTAAAGTTTCGGCGCAACGAAGGATTCGTTGGCCACTGATACTGTTAATCATCCGCCAGCAGCGTGCGAAACAAAATAGACCAATTCCGATATATTAAAATTCATACTTGGCAACGAGGCTTAGGGGAATAAAACAAAAGAAATAAATTATTCATACCTGAACCTCGATGTGATTTTTTTTGTGTTATTCCCCTAAGCCTCGGAGCCAAGTATGAATTTTAATATATCGGAATTGGTCTATTGATGTACTCGAATCGGGATGCGTGCGCGGTTCAAACAATTCACCGTCAAGGAAAATCCAGCTGAGGACCCGGACAGTCTTTGCTTACAATGTCGATACTAGTTTGTTCCGAATGAAGGACATTCGACGTGAAAGGCCGTTATATCAAACAATTTTATGTAATTTAATGATTTTAGTGCATAATTTGTGTGCCCAACTCGAGCACATAGAAAAACTACTAGTCACGACCAGTGTTTTAGGTATCCGATCCACATCACTAGCGATCTTCCTCTGGGTTTTCATTGTGTATCAAAAAAGCACAGTTCACGTAGTGACCAAACACGCTTTTCAACATAGCACATTATCTATTAGCCAAAGACGCGGAATAATCTCGCTCATTCCCAAAAAGTCAAAAGACAAAACGATTCTCGACAATCTAAGGCCTATTTCACTCCTAAATACTGACTATAAAATTCTCACTAAAACTATCGCTAAAAGAATAGAAAAAGTCCTTCCAAGTTTGATCAACCCGGACCAAACTGGTTATGTAAAAGGCCGCTTCATCGGTGAAAATATTAGGTTAATTCAAGATATTATGCACTTTACCGACAAACTAAATCAGAAAGGCATTGCAATATTCTTAGATTTTAAAAAGGCCTTTGATTCTATTGAGTGGAACTATCTTTTTGAGGCGTTGAAGCTTTATAATTTCGGCCCTGATATTCTAAATTGGATTAAAACTTTCTACAACGATGTTTCCAGTTGTGTTTTAAATAACGGACACGCGTCCACTTTCTTCTCCCTACAAAGAGGTGTTAGACAAGGCTGTCCTCTGTCTGGTGTCATTTTTGTTTTAGGTATAGAACTCTTTGCTAGAGCTTCAAAGAAAGATCCCACTATCAAAGGCATCCAAGTAAACAAACACGAAATAAAGATAGGCCAGTATGCAGACGACACTACTGTTTTTGTCAGGGATTGTGAATCCGTGTCACACCTTCGTAGCCTTTTAAGTGAATTTAGTGCTTGTTCAGGACTAGAAATTAACAACTCGAAAACCGAAGCTATGTGGTTAGGTAAATGGAAAGAAAAACAAGATACCCCCTTTGGCTTCAAATGGCCAAAGGAACCAATCAATGCACTTGGCGTTTTTTTTCTCTTACAACCAAATAAGCGCTGACACACGGAATTTTAACGAGAAAATACAATCCTTAGAAAGAATGCTCAACACCTGGCAAAAAAGAAATCTTACGTTATACGGAAAAATTAACATAGTAAAAACACTCGGTCTATCTAAGCTTATTTACTCCGCGTCGGTGTTAAATGTCCCTGACCATTACGTCCAAGAAATCAACAAACTCACCTTCAACTTCATCTGGGATGGCAAGCCAGCAAAAGTGAAAAGAAGTACAATCATAGGAGAAAAAAAAACACGGTGGTCTAAAAATGTGTGATTTCAGGATAATGGAAAAAGCACTGAAGATTGCATGGGTCAACAGAATACAAGATGAATCGCTCGCCTCTTGGAAAATTATTCCTGATCATATTTTGCGCCAAAATGGTAATCTCGCTTTCTTAACAAAATGCAACTATAGGACCAAAAATCTCGATCTTAAAAACCTACCCTCATTCTATCGAACCATTCTAGACTATTGGTGCAACTTCAAAGTCTCAACCTGTGACACAAATCTTAATTTTAAAAACGAGATTCTCTGGAACAACAGTAATATTCTAATAGACAAAAAACCTGTATTTTTCCGACCTTGGTTTAACTCCGGGATCGTCTTCCTACGTGACCTATTAAACCACGAAAACGAGTTTTTAAATTTTCATGAATTCTCTTTAAAATTCCAGCTCAATGTACCATTCAATCAATATTACGGACTTCTTAGCGCCTTTCCATTAACGTGGAAAGCAACTCTTAAAAGTCAAGGCGAATACAGTGATCAAAATTCCCCAGGTAACAACTTATCAACCAGCTCAATTTACTCTACCCTGCTAAAAAATGCCTTCGTACCTCCAACATCCGAAAGTAAAATACGTCGACATGGATTCAACGAGAAAAACATTCAAAAAGTTTATCTATTGCCCTATACTGTCACAAAAGAAGTAAAAATAATAATGTTTCAATACAAAGTGATACACGACATACTTCCAACCAAAGCGACTCTTTACCGTGATGGTCTTGTTGACAATGACCTCTGCAACTTGTGCAACTTAGAAAGACAAACCCTAGACCACACGTTAATACACTGTAGTTTATCTGCCGATTTTTGGATTTTGTTTCAAAATTGGTGGCATATTAAAACACATGAAAACATTGTGTTAAACGCAAGTCATATACTCTATGGCTGGTTTAAGAGAACAAAGCATCGGCAGGTCTTAAATTACTCTATCTTAATCGCAAAATACTGCATTTTTTGCACTAGCTTACGTGGAGAAATACTATCCTTCTGTAACTTCCTTCTGCAAATGCAAGAAAAACTACAAATTTTAAAAGTGATCGCAACTAAACAGAAATCGCTTCCCAATTTCTACCGAACTTGGGAAATTATCCTTTAACATACAGTTTTCCGTCGCACTTTCTTTGCTTTTTACTGTAAGTAGTTGTATTTATTTCCTCTGTTGTAAAATGTCGTCTTTGCTTCGGTATTACTTACATTGATGTAATTTTAAAATTAATTAATTAAAAAAAAGTCTCGTGAAAAAAAAAAACAAAAAAAAACACGTTTTCCCCAATGGCTAATAGTTGCATGTATAAATGATTTGAGAATGCAGTCTGACCAACTAATTACAGCTACGTCTCGATACAGAACAAAAGCGTGAGTGACTGAGTTAAAAACAAAGTTATCATAATTGAGTCCAATCCACAGAGATTCAATTAGCGCGGAAAATAGGTGCGAAATTCCGCTAAATCGGAAAACCCTAATGCGTTCAATAAAATCGACCCTCTGGCTTGTGATGCTATTATAACTGTTCACAAGTCTTTTGCTGTTTAAATGGCGGTCAGTAATTGAACATTTTGAAGAAAAGTGAAAATGACGGAGCGGGCACATAATAATTTAGCGATAAAAATCTTAATAAGCAGTTTTTTTGAAAACCTTTTAGGATAAAAATTAACAATAAAAAACGACGTTTCGACCCCTCTGCTTTAGGTCTTTTATAAAAAGCATCTCATAAATTAGGAAGTCAATTTTGCTCTGGCATTTCCCATACGATCTTAAATCGCAGATGTATGGATGTCACTTGGATCCCTCCCATGTTGCTCTCTGAAAATCTTGTGTTCCAAAACAAACCCTTTATGTTCAAGAACTGTTGTGATCTAATCGGCTGCTTGTCGTGAGCTTGGGCTACCTGTGCCTAGCCTCAACAGGGAAGACAAGATGAAAGATAAAATTACATAAGCAGAGACAAACATAAACAATCGTCGCTAGGTCATATTCCAAAATTACGTCTTGTCTATCTGTGCGGAGCTTCCGTGTTCAAACGCTTCGCTTCATAGCAATCCTTGTAGAAAACATGTTTTGTCGATCGTTTCTTGTAATAACGGGATTGGTTGTTTTCGCCTCAAAAGGTAAGTAGAAAACACGTTGTTGAATGTTTCTCAGTATAAAAAACATCTTCCGAACATAATAAACACTTAATGACTGGTCCCGAGGGAAACAGTGAATTTTGTTTTCCGAGAATCTCGATGTCTCCGGAGGCGAAGTCGAGGAAAACATCGAGATTCGAGGAAAACAAAAATCGATCTTTTCCGAGGGATCAGTCATTTAAGTGATTTGTTATATAGTAACACAAAATCTTATCATAATCATAATCATGGGGCCACCTTTCACGGTCTGATCACGTGCACAAGCGGGCAACAGCGCAATCATTTAGTTAATCTTATTCACGTCACACAAGCTATTTACGAGTTTATATTTCAAATCAAAATATTGTTGACAAAAATCCTTTGTTGATTTTTATAATTCAATGAGAGGCTCCCGATGTAACGAACTCAAGTTAAATGGAAAAGGTGGAAGAAAAAACTATACAAAAACAGCTAAACAAGATAAAAAAAAAATACATAGACTTCCGATGGAAAAATGTCAGTTTTCATCAACTGTTCCTGTGCACGTGCTTAAGTTGAGGTTTTGTTTCCGTGTTACAGTGTGACGCGCCTTGTTGTGAGCGCCCAACAAACCTATTTACAAGTCAGCCAATCAGAGAGCGCGAATCCAATTGACGGGCACGCCTCCTCGCAAAGTTGAGCATGGTTAATGTAATCTTGTCGCTTCGTGTTTATCACAGAAGTGAAGTTAGTTACAACATACTAAGATTCACTTTATTGCTTCACACGTGTCCATAGTTACAAAAATAATTTTAAGAATTAGCTGGTGATATCGTGGAACTTGCAAAAAGGTTTTTGGCTTCACACCGTAAGGCGCGTCGCACTGAAAAGAGCTTTGTCAAAGCTGATTGAAAAGTCAATTTGTAACAATCATTGTGGTAAACATGTTCTCTGGATCCTTTATGGTGATTGCGGTATTGGTTGTTTTCGCCTCACACGGTAAGCAATGTTTTTATTACTCTATATCTTACAAGAAACCCTCTGCAGGCCATGTTTAGTGTCTAGAGTTCGCTTGCCAAAAACAATCAGTTCGTAAAAGCCACATCAAGTACGAACAAACGGGGTCAACGTGTGTTCGAAACACTTCACTAGCATCACATACACAAAACAACGGTCCAACGCTTATTATTCTGTAGGCTAGTTTGGTGTGACAGTGGATCAAATCAAATATTCTTGACAAAAAAAAAACCTTTCTTGATTTTTATAATTACAAGTCTCCCAAATAACGAACTCGTGTTGAATCGGAACGTTAAAAGAAAAAGCTATATAGAAACGGATAAACAAGAGACTGAAAACATAGATGACCCAAGGACAAATTACAGTTTTCATCAACTTCCTGCCGTGGTTCAGTTGAATTTTTGCTTCCGTGTTAAAGAGCTTCTGTCAATTTGAAGCGATCGTTGTGGCAAACCGTGTTTTCTGGATCCTATTAAAAAAATTGTGGCAATTGCGGTATTGATTGCTTTCGCCTCACAAGGTCGGTTTTATTATTTTAATATCTTACAAGAAACGCTCCGCGTGCTTTGTCTAGTGTCTCGCTCGCCACACATCAAGGACGAACAAAGGGGATGAATTTATGTACGGAACACTTCACTAACATCACGTACACAAGACAAAGATCCAACGTTAACATTCTGTACAGTTTGGTGTGACAGTGGGGATCACAGTGCCAAGGGCTAAATGCTAAGATCACTCTGCTTTAGATTTCACTGTCAAAACACACGTACCGGATTCGATTTAACTCGAACCCTTTACGATTTTACCGACCGGTTTTGTTAATTCTTCCCTAACTTTATACGCCATTGCATATTCATCAGCTTGCTGCCTCTTGGTAATCCAAAAATATGATTCTTCAGGATGGGGCGACCACTTTTATAAAATCGTGACAAATACTAAAATGTGCAGACTTAAATTGTTAAATCTCAATTAATTATGTTGTAACAGCGGTTCCAGTTTCAATAGTCTAGCTATCGTACATATTGGGAAAATGTCAACAACGTCTGTCTTATGGTGGCTAACTTTTTTTTGTATCTGCTTATTTCGCGCTAGTAAAAATTAATCATCATTTCATTTTTGCATTTCATTTCGTATTTTAGAATTGGCGATTTGATTGCTTTTCATATTCTCGTCACCTTTGTGCTTGAACTTGTAGATCAGACATCCGCAAAGTGGCTTCGCTATCACGTTTTTGACACTTACCCGGCTTCAGCCAGTCAATCAATCAATCGATCAATCAATCAATTATTTATTGAATCAACCAATCAATACTTGATCTTGATTTTCACTAGCGACATAAGCATTTTTAGTATTTGTTTTCTGTTGAAAACGAGCCCGACGTAACATACATGTAAGCATAACATTAGGGGCAATGTTGGTTTATCTAATGCTTCCGCTTACGGAATGAGCTGTTACAAGCGTTCGTCTCCTAGCAGGCGTAAGACGTCACTGCCTTGTACCAATGCTGCCAAACACGAGGGTAAATGCAATTCATGGATTTATATTATACAGGTGTACCTCAAGAAAATGAGGTATAAACAACAAATGGCGATCCCTCCCCCCCCCCCCCCCCCCCCCTGACGCCTGTTACATAGAAACGGATAAACACAAGACAAACACCAACAATCATCGAGATATCAAATTCCAGTCAGTTTACGTTTCCTTGGCAGCAATGCTGTGTTTTGAAATTTTGCTTCTGCGTCCAAGCGCTTCATTACAAAGCATAGCAACTCTCGTGGCAAACATGTTTTCTCGATCAGTTTATATCGTGATTTCGGGATTGGTATTTTTCGCTTCACAAGGTTAGCAATGTTTTCATTTAATGTCATTCTCTCAGTTCAAACTCTCCATGCCCTCTTTTCTCTTGTGTAGGGTTCACTCGCCTAACCACAGTCTCTTCGAGAAAGACACAGCATTGTCAAAATCAGTTGCATACGCCTATTTCCTTAATACCAAGTGCTTTTGTTTTATTTTTCCATTCACAAGACGAAAAAAGCCAGTTCAGTGCTAGAGTAGACAATTACCAAAGGTCTGTTCGTGTAATATTACTCCGTTAAAGGTCGTTTAAGACTTCTGTTGTTAAAACACGCATTTGAGCTCGAAGCCTTTCAACTTAACCGTTTGCTACCAATGGCAATAATACGACCAGCTTTTTTATACTGGGCATCTAACATGCATTCCTTCAGCATGGGCCGATATATCGTATAAAAATGTGACAGATGTTAAAATATGCGCACGTTTATGTTATCAGTTATAATAGAAAAATATCCCAGTTGTTTTCACAACACATTCTCAACAGATCAGTGCAACGTTTGAATTTCGAATTTGAATTTTAGTGTTCGTTTCTCTTGGCAACAAATCTCATCTGATTGTCTCCCCTCATCATTATCTATATTCTCTTAGTCTGACACTTTAATAACGGTGCACATGGTTTTGCGCATTACAAAAAGAAATTAGATATGATCCAATTAATAAAAGTCGAGACACAAATCGAAATGTAAATAGCCTAAAACAGGTGTCCACATATTTTTGCAGTGTTTTTATTTTTTTGCAGTGGAATTTACCAGCATAATAATCTTAAACAGCGCCTTTTGTCCTTATTAACCGTAAAGAGTGATACTTTGTAGTTATTAATCGTGAAACAATGTCAGTTACAGTTAATAATCTTAAAATTCCAGATTAATAACTATGTTTGGCAGACGTTTACAGTTAATAATCGTGTAATGCGCGAATATTAATTGTGTCTGACAGACATTTACAGTTATTAATCGTGAGTTGCCCATTTCCACGGACAAGATAACTCGAAAGCAAATTTAACTTGACCATCCCCCATTACAAAAAAGAAAACTAACGTAAAGTCTACTTTCCACAGGGCTTGTTATACCGTAAATATTCCACAACCGAATTCTTCAGGGGTCAAAATTTCTATTGAGCTTGACTTCTATTTGATTTAATTTGTTCGCGAACGATATTTTCCTAGTCTTCCTTTTCGATAAAGAACAACGCGAGCGTCGCCATTAAACATAGAAGCGCGAGCGTGTGAAGCATTTATACATGTAAAATTAAAACACCTCTATTTAAGTCTTGTTATTGGAAGAAAACAAAGCGAGAGATCTCTTAATCGATTTCCGAAACTAAAATTCATTTGACCCGGCCGGAGAAGTAGAAAATTGCTTTTGACAAGAATTGTTTTCAATTGAACGTATCGTGAAATCAAAAACACGGCGAAATACTTTCAGTGGGAAAGATTCGCTCGCAGTCAAAATTAGCGGTGTTAACTTAAAAAAGATTTTGAAAAGTCTAACTTCAAGTATTGGAAAGGCTTTCATTCTTTAGCAGTGGAGAGCTGATAACAAGGTTTGTCCTCCACAATCGTTCACAAACTGACAATAAGTGACAGAAACTAAACAACATGCTTACAACATTCAGTTCCACTAGCGTCAAAAAATATTTTGGAACTCCAAAGGAAAGTCGGCTGAAAATCCGCCTGTACGGGATATGAATTTGAAATGATTATTTTGGTTTAAAACTCAAAATGCATCTAATGATAACCAAATCCTTTTAGTTGATTCATTTTCATTCACGATCGAAACACTTTGTACTTATTTTAAAATCGTAAAGACTGATAGTTCGCAGTTATTAATCGTGAAGTGCGTCACTTGCGATTAATAACTATGGGAAACATTTGAAGGCGCTTGAAAAGAAAGGGCTTTCTTCGAAAGCGAGTTAGCGGGACGTATTCATTCAATATACTTCCGGACTTCGGAATGAAACTCCAACTTACAAAAAAAAATATTTTTTATGAAAAAGTAAGTTACAAGCGAATTTCAGATACTCATTGATGGCCGGCGCACAAGTTGAAATCTTCGAACACCATAAAATTGCACATCGTCGAATTTCGCGGAATATGCATCATCACAGGGAAAAAACACATCACAGCCAGGAAAGCAGTTACATGTTTCGCGAAACAAAACTTAACATGAGCGGTATAATTTGTTGTTATGATGTAACTTGCTTTAATATAAGGTTTATAAATATTTCGAGCGAAAAATTGAAATCTGAGAACACCGCCGTTCGATTATGCAAATTTGATAAGATCGCTCCAGCAAAATATTCGCGGCTTGAATATTTGCGGAGTTTTCGCATCGTCTTCGCAAAAATACTCTTTCGGTTGAGAAATAAAATAATATATCGTTTTCTAAAGGACTTTTCATTAAGAAAAAGATCTGTTTTAGTTGAAAGTGTTTTGCACGAAGAGGTTTGATGGTCTTTGATGCAAACGGTCTGGAAAAACATCGGGTGTCACGCAACAGGCGAGGAATTTTTCTTTCAGGCTCTGGTGAAACTTCAGTAAAAAGAATGCTTATCAGGTTAAGATTAAACCTCTAAAATAGCGAAGCTATGTCTTAAAAAGCTTACAGTTCCTTTCAAATGAAAGATCGTTTTCAACCTGTTTAATTTCTTACTAGTCCGCAGTGGATGTACTGTGCATGCAGGATATGCCGCATTGTGTTATCTGTTTTTTAGCGTTTTTTCAGCATATAAGCGAGGATTTTGTGTGTTTAAAGACCCATCCAGCTAGCCACACAACCTGAAAAAACGATATTAAATAGTCCACATTGCTCGTTTTCCCTTACAAAATCACTGCTACAAGAAATCCGGGTTTTAGCGGTAAATTGATATTTCTACGCGGGAAAAATAGGATAGTTTAAAGCGTGACTGTAATAAAAAAAACGGTAAACAAAAAGCGACAGACATTGTAATCTGTTTAATTACGAAAAAACCCACAACCGATCAAGTACAACAAACTCAGATGAAGTATTAACCTGGGCAAAAACAGTGGCTCACCTTTGGCGTTCACAAGTGTGGCTGAGTAGAAACAACGGCCATGCGTGCGGCTCTTAAATCTTGTCCTTTAAATTTGTTCTTTTCTGTCAGCAGTGATTTATACAGCTATCGATGTTTTGATTTCAGTGATTTGCGCTTGGTAAATTGTCACTTCTTCCACCCTGCACAGTGGTGAACATTTCAACACTCATTCAGTTCTTGCAAAGAAATCCGACGCATTATTTTCAACCAATATGTATTTGAAGCTCAATAGTGTTTTCATTTCAAGTTCCACCAACAGTCCAACAGGGCAGCCCAGCATAAGGATATTTTTTTCTCGCAGTCTTATGTGAACTTACTCAACAAAGATACAAAAAGCTTCAACTAAGCTTATAGCACAAAAAATAAACACAATAAGATGAAGTTAAAAACACATTGAAAACTAGCGGAAAAGAATCAATGCAAGGCACGTTTCATGCACAGCATTAAGAAATATAATTGATCAACTAATCAATTAATTAATTAATGCCAATATAATAAAAAGAAAACAAACTGATGTGATATTTTTTGGTGTATATTGTAGGAGAGCTATAAGGCATTTAACTCTTAAACACCCTTATGGACTACTGGTCCTAGAAAGAAAATTAGGAAACCATGGAACAAAGAATCTTCCGCGTTCTGAATTCTTAGGGGTTTTACAACAACAACAAACAACAACAGTTTTATTTGAAACCTTCCAATTACAACAGTACCTCCCATCTATCATACATACATAATTTTATTCCACTTTAAGCGAGTGCTACGTCGCTTGTCCAATACACCCTCTGGTGTCGTATTCAGGGTCCATGCACCCCATTGGGAGAGATGGGGCAGAAAACGTTTGGGAAAGTTCTGCTTTCTCTAGTTCAGGTACTGCAGTCGCACAGTGTTCAGAGACTTGAAGTATACCGCACTGTACATAGCGCGAGCATTAAGCGTTTCTAAAAAAAATACATGAAACATATGGCAAAAAGACCCAATGAATACCTTATCCACCCATGTACCAATCGTGACTGTCACGAACACTTGCTCAGCCTGATATGCAAATTTCAGACGTAATTTGCATATGGTCTCAAAATGGTTCACGGTTATGCAAGGATGGAAAACTGGGAACACATGCTTGAACTAGTTCGCTTAATTGTGAGCCCTTTTACAGTTTCCACCAGAAAAAATTGTATCAACAGTATAAAGAGTACGAAAGTGCAAAGTGAGCTACGAAGAATTCAGCGAAAAGTAAAGCGGTTTTGATCGTGGCTACGGGCTTCACTGATCTTCACTGTTCATGATAAACTTCACGAGTGAAATTGAACGACGGCAAAACGAAACATCTTGGACATCCAAGAATGTCATATCCAAGTTAAGGTTTGTATATTTCCATTGTTTTTTGGCGTCAGAGTTTAATTGCCAAGATTTTTCAAGGAAAAACGTTCTAAGTGTTTTTGTTGTTGGTCACGCATACACAAGGTGGCGTGATTTTATGTCTTTCGTTCACGATTTTCAACAAATTCTTAAAAATCTCAAATTCATTTCCCCAGACTATACTTTTCATAGTTTGAAAGATCGTCAATTCTAGTATTGTCATTCGTATCCTATTTACACCGGTCTTACCTGTACTCCTTTGAGATATGGAAGACTGGCGGCCACTTTCATATACGGAGGCAAAAGTAGTATAACAAGGGAGGGAAGGGCGGGATAGAAAGTGGCCAAGGGGAGCGGAGTACAGGCAAGATGACATAAGGCTGTAGGTGACGCAAGAGCAAGTTACAAACCGAACAACTTCTTTCTCGAAGTGATAATTTATTCCTTGTGGCGACTCCTTTATACCGCTTTGGGTAAGACCGCTGTAAATAGTATCCTATTTACACCGGTCGAACCTGTACTCCTTTGAGATATGGAAGACTGGCGGCCACAGAAAATGATGCAAACGGACACCCGTAACACAAAGGAGACTAAACTAAGGACCCCAATCTAAAAACACCCACACTAAACTATAACATACCCCAGACTAAAACAAGCGATTGGGGGTGGGGGAGGGGGGGGGGGGGGGGGGGGGGGGGGGGGGGGGGGGGGGGGGCTAACACGAAGTCCTGCCCCATTCCGAAACACGCCTATTACTGGGGTAGGGGACGTTTTGGGGGAGAGGACACTAGAGGAGCCGTGAAGGACTTCTTTAAGGAAAGCTGGAGAAATATGCTTGTTGCAGGGCTCTGTCATTCCCTAAGTCATGTATAAAGGCATACCCCTATAATCAACCCAACGCAGGTGGGGAGCAGAATGGCTAATAGGGCTGAAATCATCCGACATCTCCCAGTATGGAATGGAAAAAATGACCGACTCGAAGGCGCTTAATGGGAGGCTACAAGGGAAAGACAAAAGAAAAGGCGTGTGAGAGGGTAAAAGGGGCAAGCGCGACGGGACTCAGGGAATGACAGCTTGGAGCCCCGGTAATCCGAGAGGGAATAAGATTCCCGTTCCAAACAGTCATTCCAAGAGTAAGGGAATAAAGGAAGGCGAAACATAAACACGCGTAAAGGAAAATAGGCTTGAAGCAAAGGGAACAAGGATATATGCAAATACAGAATAAAGGAGGTGCAAAAGGATGTGCGCATGCATAAAACAAATTCTAACGAGCAGCGGTGAAAAAAGGGGCTAAAAACAAGGGGCAAAGAACAATAGAGGCTGAATAGAATAAGCCAAAACGTGATAATTAAAATCTTAAACAAGGCCAGGAAACAAAAACGGCCATACAACAAATAAATCCTTAGACGCAGCATGGCACAATAAAACAAAACGAGAAGCAAAACGGAGAAGAAATAAAATCAAGACAAAACAAAATACGCATAGGCAAAAATATAGTGAAAATTATAACCTATAATAAAAAACAACTTTAACTGCATTAACACAAAATATACTTGCACAACCAGGATACTGCCTGACAACGAAATAACACCCAGACATAGGATTGAAATAGAAAATTCCCGCAAAACAAACTTAAGCCATGGGGCTAGAGGTGCCAAACATTGAACAAAACAGAAAGCAATAAATAAATAGCCGAAAACAAGTAGGCAGCAGGAAACGAACAAATATAGCGGAAAACAGATAAATAATTTACCAGTAAGCAAGATAAAACAGATACGAGTATATGTAACCAACAAACCGTAATAAACACTTCTGCTCTGGAGCCACAAACAAAACAATATCAGGGATTGCGTCCCTGTAACTAACATGCAAAACGCTCAACAGAGTCAGGAAACAAAAGACTTTTTAAAAACTTCTGCTCTGGAGCCACAAACAATACATGCAATACCAGGGAACAAGTAATTAGGCAAATTGCGTCGCTGTAACTAAGAAAAAACGCTCGACAGAGTCAGGAAAATACCAAAATGCCGTAAACAACTTCTGCTCTGGAGCCACAAACAATACAATACCAGGGAACTTGCGTCCGTGGAACTAACGAAACGCTCGACAGAGTCAGGAAAATACCAAAATGCCGTAATTAACTTCTGCTCTGGAGCCACAAACAATACAATACCAGGGAACGAGTAATTTAGCAATTTGCGTCCCTGCAACTTAAGAAAACGCTGGACAGAGTCAGGAAAACGCCAAAATGCCGTAAACAATTTCTGCTCTGGAGCCACAAACAATACAATACCAGGGAACGAGTAATTTAGCAATTTGCGTCCCTGTAACTAAGAAAACGCTCGACAGAGTCAGGAAAATGCCAAAATTCCGTAAACAATTTCTGCTCTGGAGCCACAAACAATACAATACCAGGGGAACGAGCAATTTAGCAATTTTCGTCCCTGGAACTAACAAAACGCTCGACAGAGTCAGGAAAATACCAAAATGCCGTAAACAACTTCTGCTCTGGAGCCATAAACAATACAATAAGCCAGAGACGGATGACGATGAAATAAATGACACGCGGGCGAAGGAAGAAACCACAGGAACGGGAATAAAGAAAAGGCAAGAAAATTACCTCTTGGGGGGCGCCAGGAGCAGCAGGCGGGTTAACGTTCTCTTAAGCAACGGGAGCAGGCTGCTGCGCTTGAGGAACTTGAAGTTGTGGAACTTGGGGAACTTGATTTTGCTGTGCTTGTTCAGCCATGGCTAGTTGCACCGGACAACTTCTTTCTCGAAGTGATAATTTATTCCTTGTGGCGACTCCTTTATACCGCTTTGGGTAAGACCGCTGTAAATAGTAATATTACGAAATTCTGAACAAAGGCACATGCCCAAAATCATTGTTGTTTTTCGCTTACCGTTTTACGGAGCACGGGAGAGCCATAAGCTTTTGGCTTCCCTTGAATACTTAGATTAATCCAATTTTTATGAAATCATGGTGTTTAGACTATGAGAAGTTATACAACAAATTGGAACTATGACAGCTTTTTCTAGCGCAGTAGTTTTCATACGCGAGTCGAGTGAATCATGACTTATTTCAACCCTGTTTGCATGTGTTTGGGATTGCCAAATTGTGCCCTGAGGTGAAAACGACTTTCTTGTTTTTCTCGGAAACAAATAGATATTTCAAGGAAAAAACTACATGGCATTCATGTACAGTGTGTTGCCCAGTTTCCGGCCAGTACCAGTTTCCGGCCAAAAAACAATTACGTCGGTTATGTTCGTCGGAGTTTTAAATTTTCATCCACCGAAGCGTTCCGAAAGAAAGACGAACATTTCCGCTACACATTGGTGGTTTTGGCGTTCTTTTTGAACAAGGAACGGCTGAGGAAGGAAATGTTTTGTCCAGGTGATTGAACGTTTAGCGATTAATTTTGGCTCGTTTCACTGCACATCAAAACTACCGTAGATAAACAAATAGCTCGTTTCACAGGAAATATCTCAAGGAGCTTCATAATTTTTGGACAAATATTAGATTAAAGATGAAAGTGATTAGGGAATCTATCATCGTCAGCTGGAATAGGGCTGTTCCTGAAATTTTAGCAGTCAACTCTCAGCGAAGATTTCGACCTAGTGTGCCAGTTTCCGGCCACTAAAAGACACATTGCTCAAAACCTATTTCTTATTAAGTGAAAGAACCGAATATTAAAATTTCCTGGTCGAGAAATTAAAGATACATGTGTTAGTGTAACAAAGATTACGAATTAACAACAGCTTATGCATGTATAGCGTGACTAAAAGTACGTAAGTCATGATTTGTTTTTGTAGTAGTCTGTCAACAAACTGCGGAAGACACGCTTCCGGGTCACTAAGGTCATACGTATTTTGAATAGTAAAACAGTAGGCGACAAAGCTTAATATTGAAACTTACCTGATATTTATAACTAGGCGACCACTATTATCAAGGGACTTACAAGTCGGTTTACGTCGAGCGGTTTCAAGAAAAATTTACTTTAAGTCGGTGGCCGGAAACTGGGCTAGCTGGCCGGAAACTGGGCAACTTACTAGTTTTGCGAAAAATGGTATAATTTCTTTAATACTTGGGGAAGGTCGCAAACCATTTAACGTTTTAAAGGTAAGTAAATGAACTGTCTTTGAAAGGAAATTGAGAAATTTTCCGTGCAAAACAAAGGAGTTATAGCGATTACAAACTAAAGTGGCCGGAAACTGGGCAACATACTGTACTTACTATAAACTATCTATATGCAAAAGAGGAGCGAATTTGATTTTTTTCAGCTTTGCCGAAGATTTGCGATTTTGTTTGATTCTTGCACGGATCTGCTCTTAAATATCATGAAAAAAAATTGTGCGGCCAGTTGGTTTTAAGACCACGAGGACGCTTTGAAATAACGGTATTTACGAATTATGCAAATTAGGAACCTCAACTTTAGCGTGCAAATACAGTGCAAATGTGACCCGAACAATGTTGTTTTCCATCAGAGAAACACAAAATTAGTTTCAAACTACAGCAGAATACCAAATTATACTAGTATACATCAGTATACAGCAGTATTGAAATTGTTGATAGCCTTCAAAGTGCCCATAAACTGTCCTCATCTGTAATTATTAATCTGACAATAAAGCATCAAAAACACGACATAATGCGTATATTGTTAATTCAGAGCTTACTGCCTTAAACTGATACAGACTGATATCAGTGACTGCCATCTTGGTGTATGCTTTCATTTGTACTCGCGGCCTTTTCCACACTCAGTCGCTCGTCATTCATTTAAATTTCATCCATGCTTATCACTGAGAGTGCATTGAGGAAGCTGGAAGCGTCAATCTGCTTGAGTATGGGTAAATACTTGAATCAAAACACTGATTTCCTTCACACTTTCGCCATGGTAGCTCGCCATGATACATGTGTCAGGATGGTATCCGCTGACCAGACAAACATGAACCATACATGGCTGTAATTACAAATGACGCGCGTTTGTTTTTATGTCGACAACACTCCCGTGGCAAGTCTAGTTTAACTATACTAATACATTTTTTTGTTTTTTGTTTGTTTTTTTATTGCATATGATTATCCGGGTTATGAGAAGTTGCCACACCAAATTATTTTAAGAGTGATATTGATTTTATCGATATTGGCATATCAGTGTTGAATACTGAACATGTGATATATATATTAGTATTATTGCTTATTTTTACCTCTCGATAATGATTTTCTAGATTTCTGATTGGTCCCACCGCTACCGATCTGAGTCGTTATTGGTTAATTTGCCCAAATATGGAAAAATGATGACGAATTACGCGAAAAAAAATTGTTTTCCTTGTCGCGGAAAAAAAATGGCACGTGGCACGTGAACGTGGCACGTGCACGTGGCGGGCAAATCTTTCCTCGTCCGCAGTATAATTTCTACAATTGAGTACGTTCAAATCCATTAGTTGGTGTGATGTCTTCGGATTTTACCGACTTATTAAATGTAGACTTATTAAATGTAGATTTCTGCCAGTCCGATTAAGACTTATTTTTGAAGGAAACTTTGACATTCTTCTCGATCTCGCCGCCTGCTTATAGCATTTTGTGAAGCGGTCATGTGACACTTGTTCACTGACTGACGTTTTGGAGCGGAAATAATATTTTTCCAATTTCCGGTTATTTGAGTGTTTGAAAATTTACTAAAACAGTTATTCATCTCGGCCTCGCCGAATATGAGCTGATATATAACCAACTCGGCGCGGCGCCTCGTTGGTTATATATATCAGCTCATATTCGGCTCGTCCTCGATGAATAACTGTTAATTATCACTTTAAATGAAATAGCTGTAGCATTTACAGAAGCTTCATTCCACGTTTAGCTCTCGATATTGAAGGTTTTTGATTTGGCCCGTGTGATTCAGGGGGCGCAAAACCGTTCTTCTTTTACTTCTGTTTTGTACTCACCGTGGTATATCATAAAGGAGTATTTTGTGTATAATTTTAGTTTTTTCTTTACTGTATTTCTTTTGAGACCCTCTTGGGTTCGTCTGTCTACATACAATTAACTCCCGCCTTGCGGACACCTCGCTATTACGGACACCCCGCTAGAACCGACAGCAGCTAAATCCCCAGCAAAAGTTTGAAATACGGACTGAAACAAACTCCCGCTATTGCGGAATTTCGCAATTATGGACACTTTATTCGGCCCCAACGTTACAATGTTATTGTTTGACACTCGTTATAACTGACATCGAGCGGTACCTTTCAACAATTACACATAATTGAAATCTTAGGATTTGAAATTGATGGCCGCGAACAAAAGAAGTGTAAATCCAACCAAAGAGACAAAGGCGATGACACACACAAAAAAACATTTCAACTAAGGTGCCGCTCGCGATCGATATCAGTTGTAACGAGAGTAAAACAATAACATTGTGACGTTGGGGCCGAATAAAATGTCCGTTATAGCGAGATTTCGCAATAGGGGGAGTTCGTTTCAGTCAGATATCTGTAACTTTTGCCGGGGATTTAGGTGCTGTCCGTACTAGCTAGGTGTCCGTAATAGCGAGGTGTTCGCAAGGCGGGAGTAGACTGTATGTAGACAGACGAACCCAAAGAAGGTCTTACAGCAAGGACACTTGAACCGTGAACACTTTTACTTTTACTTTTTATTTTTGCTTTTTGTTTTTGTTTATTTTGGCTTTTTTTCTGAACTAGCCAATCACAACCACGATTCGAAACAATGGCCAAGACATTTTTTCTGCCTTTTTCCGCGGTTTTTATCAAAGTAGCCAATCACCACAATGATTCAAAGGAAGGCTTGGACATTTTTCTCTGTATCTACAATAGCAAAATATTTACCAGGGAAATTAAATTACGGGTTCTGAAACAAATTCCAAGTACTTCATGAAACACAACATGTTTATTTCGGCGGAATCAAAGAGCTAGTATTACAAATGTGAATAAAATCTTACAACACAACATCCTGAACGGGCAAACAATGATCTAAACAACTTCACAATCAGTAAGTTACTGGCGATTAGAGTCAGGCAAATATGGCCAAGAAGTGTCAAGTTGATGCACCGAATCGTACAACTCCGGTGGACTTTGTGTCTCGACTGTTACAGACGCCATGTTTTGCTGGTACGGATACACATTTCCTCGCTTATATTCCTCAATTATGTTGGGGAGCCTCCAATCTAAAGTTTCATTTACGGGAACTTTATTTTTTAAAGCTCTTTGTAACACCATCAGATCTCTATCTAATGCACCGCGATCGATGTACTTAGCAGGGTTCTGGCATTTCAATCGCCGCCTCATTACGGCGAAGAAACTAGATTTCGCGCGTTGACGTGCAGCCAGAAAAATGTCGTTTTCGTTCTTGACTTTACCATATTTCTGCTCAAGTTCCTTGAGGTCGCGCTGCAAGGTTCGGATTTCATTTTGAAGTTCTGGGTGCTTGTCCTTCAACTTGCATAAGTTCACATCTGTGCATGGATTGTTTAAGCACTTAGTTTTGTTATGGCCTGAGTTGTGACATGTGGCACACACCTTCCTGCATCGATCGTAAACATCGGGGAATTCCTCCATTTCTTTTCTCTTTTTCTCCAGCTGTTCTTTGGCACTTTCTATCTGCACAACTAGTGTTTGCAGATTTTCTGAATGCTCGAGCGCTCTTCGGTCAAGGGAGCTCTGTGTTTGCGGTTGCGTTGATTCCGACTGGCAACTAGAACGTGTCGACGAAGGCGGGCTTATCCATCCGCGATAGTTGCTTGACGCAGATGTCTCAGCGAAAAAGTTAGTGTTAACGTTGCTGTCCAAATTATGAGTCAAGTCTAATTTTTTTGGTTCAAGACCTGTCGACCGTGGATAAGTTCCCTTTCGTATGTTATCTAGTTCGGCTTCTAACACGCGCCTCTCTGCTAACAGTAACTTGTCTGGAGATGGAAAGAACGCATCCAAGTCCTCGGGTTTTACATACGAAAGCGATCTTCTTGATCTAAATCCTCTACTTTCAAATTGAGGAGATAGACGCTCAAGTTTAAGGCCTGGAGATAAAGATTGTAACCATGTGTAAACCTCTGATGAACTCCGCTGTGAAGCGTCCACCGACTTCGCCATCACTCGAGTCTGTTCCCACCACAAAGCTATAAATAGCTTGCATGTAAAAGATCTGGAGATAAGCTGTCAATTATGTCACGCTTCACAAGTAACCACATTTCCTAAAATAAGCCACTGAATTTGACGCATCTATTTTGGATACAGCTTCGCCAATTGCTATTTCGGTTTCATTTACAGTGAGCATTGTATTTTGTTTAAGGAAGCATTTTATCTGGTTAAAGCAAAATTCGCAGGTATTCAGATGCGGAGAGTATGCAGGCTGGAAGAGAAGATTTATGCCATGCTCTTGAAAAATATCCCTTAGCAACGGTTCGACTACGTGTCCGTGGTGAAATCCACAGTTATCCATAACTACACAGTCGCCTAGCTCTAGAATTGGTGAACTATCTGCTCTTTCTACTGCTAAAGCCTCGTCAAAAAAATTAAGCATTTCCATACCGTTAGAAGGGCCCCGTAAAATGTTAAAGTAATCGACTCCTTGTATTGAGTGAAGCAGGTTTAGCGTGAAGTTTGCGTTGGAAGCGTAGCGCTGGAATTCAATGGCGCGTTCGCCGAGATACGAATTACCATATACACGATTTCCTGAAATAACGTTTACACCACACTCATCGAAAAAGTGAAGAGTAGTGCAGTCTAATTGCGAAATTCGATCAAGGAAATAATCTTTATAGTTGATGTTTACGTCTGACAACGACTCCGTCGGTACTTGAGTCAGCTTTTTCTTAGTCATCTTACAATCCTCCCGAACACACTTTTTATTGCACTTTGGGGGTGGCAAATGAGTAGGCGGCGAAACTCCATCCAACAGTAAGCGGTGTTGTGAAGCTCGGATGTGTATATACTGGGTTTACATAATTTCTCCGATTCAATGTAATCTGCAACATCTTGTGTAATAACGCGTCGATCAGGTAATTGTCGTACGCACCTCTCGGAACAAGCTCTGTGATTGGTCAACAAGAAAAATGCGGGTTTTTTATTATCATTGAGATCGCAGAAACCAATTATGTAATTGGGATACACGAAAATGCTTTTTTGGGGTTGTTTTGTTCGCCGTGGTTTCCGAAAAATGCGGGGTTTTTATTAATTAAGATGACAGTAACCAATTGGGGTTGTTTTGAGGGTTTTAGTGGTTGTGAGGGTTGTAGGGGGTGTGAGGGTAGTAGGGGTTGTGGGGGTTGTGAGGGTTGTGGGGGTTGTGAGGGTTGTGGGGGTTGTGAGGGTTGTAGGGGGTGTGAGGGTTGTAGGGGATGTGAGGGTTGTAGGGGTTGTGAGGGTTGTGAGGGTTGTAGGGGTTGTGAGGGTTGTGGGGGTTGTAGGGGGTGTGAGGGTTGTAGGGGTCGTGGGGGTTGTGAGGGTTGTAGGGGTTGTGAGGGTTGTAGGGGTTGTGAGGGTTGTAGGGGTTGTGAGGGTTGTAGGGGTTGTGAGGGTTGTAGGGGTTGTGAGGGTTGTGAGGGTTGTGGGGGTTGTAGGGGTTGTGAGGGTTGTGAGGGTTGTAGGGGTTGTGGGGGTTGTAGGGATTGTCGGAGTTGTGGGGGTTGTGAGGGTTGTACGGGTTATGAGGGTTGTAGGGGTTGCAGTGGTTGTGGGGGTTGTGAGGGTTGTGGGGGTTGTGAGGGTTGTAGGGGTTGTGGGGGTTGTGAGGGTTGTGGGGGTTGTGAGGGTTGTAGGGGTTGTGAGGGTTGTGGGGGTTGTGAGGGTTGTAGGGGTTGTGAGGGTTGTAGGGGTTGTGAGGGTTGTGAGGGTTGTCGGAGTTGTGGGGGTTGTGAGGGTTGTAGGGGTTGTGAGGGTTGTACGGGTTATGAGGGTTGTAGGGGTTGCAGTGGTTGTGGGGGTTGTGAGGGTTGTAGGGGTTGTGCGAAATTATCTCATAAGTCTTGATGTTTTTTTATGTTTTTCGTAGAATTCACCTACACTTAGTGAAAGGACTGAGTGATGTACTCTATTCTCAGAAGATCACTTCTTTTGTTTTCTTTTAATGAAACTTTAAGAGTTACAGTAAGAAGAGTCCTCCCAAAATGCTTTAGGGTTTAAGGTGGCTCCATATAGATTTTTGGCGCGGAGGCATGGTCACAAAAATGGCGCAAGCGCATTTATTTATTTTGATGACGTCACGAATATAAAGAGGTTTTTACGGTAACTAAAACGTTTATTGCGCGCATTCCACACGGTAAATGTTTATAAAAATTGACAAATTGGCAGGTTCTCTATCACAAAACAGAAGACAACAACCTTGAACAACAAGCCCAACAACTCGATTATTAGACTTCTCCGTAAACGAGAAAGCCTAAGCTACGTGTATGTGCGAAATAAAACTCTAGAATAGCAGCAATAAGATCGTGTATACAGTAGAAACCCACGTATAAGAACCTAAAATTTAAGAACCTGTTAGGCTAAAATTTTCATTTCAAACCCCCTTTTCATAAGAACCTATTGAGCCTAAAATTTTTAATAGGTTCTTATTTCACAAAATTAAAATGGAAGCACGGATGAAAATACAGAAAAAATTTTAGCCTAGGTTTAACTTTGGCAGTGAGACGTGGTTTTAGTTCCTTAAAATTTAAATCAGTTATTTTATCATTATAATTAAATAATTGTTGTAATGTTTGATCTTAACTGAAATGTTTTTAGATGGTCTTTTATTCAGTAAACAAGAAGCGATATGTAGTTTCAATATCTCGAGTATTTTTAAAAATATTTTGAGGTTCCGCGCTTTTCTTTTATGTTTACTCTATTTTCTAAGACGTGGATATTATAGAAATGTTTTCTTTTATACTTCCCTGAAACAGTTCCATCTAAAGTCGCTTTTATTATAAGTGATTAATATCCTAGTTTCATTAAGTTTCTACTAGCGATCCTTATCTACGGAAGAAGCGGTATTTTTTTTAGAATTAGTACTATGACCTACTTAGAACTACACCTTGCGAAATCGATCAATTAGAATGATCCGGCAACGATATCGCTGCAATACTTGTAACTGATATATTTTATCATCTTCATAGCTTTAGCTGTCTTGTTCTGAAGAGTTACTCCACCTTTTCCATATATAATTTGTATAGATCTTAGAATAAATCCCATTTCCCCAACCCAAATTTCGGCCAAATACCACTTTGCCAGCCTACTTTTTTTTCCCAAATCCCAGTCCCAGGAGTGTTATTCAAGAGAAATCCCAGTGCACGGCTGTTTCGGGCTATTACAATAAACAGTTCTTTTTACTAACAAGGTTAGCCATTTCAATTTATTGCTGTTAATACATGCAATATCAAGGGATACTGCTGATATCAGTTAGAAACAAAAATATTGCTTTGCAGGGCCTTAAGCCTGCAATCTGCATAATTTCGTTGTTTGTCTGTCTGTCCCGGACTTACACACGTAAGGGTCATACCACTATCTATGATTTTTTGACAGTGCTCCGTCCCCCTGCGACGCACGAGATTAAATCTGAACGCATGTGGCACAACACTTCTACACGAGGATCACACTTTGTTGTGCAAAGTACATAAATGTCTTATTTATTGAGGCATTTGCGAGACCACCTCTGTACAACTCTACAAGAGCTACCGTAAATGATCTAATAAACGTCCACTTTCAAATAAACGCCTCGTATCTAATAACCCGCCCCCCCCCCCCCCCCCCCCCCCCCCTCCGAGGTGTGAAGTTTATATTAGACGCTCTCCTCTAATAAACGCCCCAACCTCGTTCCCAGGGTCTCTCTTCTTCCCGCCCCCTGGAGCGAGAGAGAGAGAGACCCTGGTTGGGGCTGGTCACGTGTCTTCCAGAAAATCTGGGAGATTCCAATTAAAGGACACGGGGGAGGGGTGGCAAAGTGTGAAATTTGTCTGCTCTTGCTGGGCATTGCGAAACAAATGAAAAAGCGTTCGGCGGCTCGCGACAAATGCAATGTGAAGCGGCGGTCATCCGCAGACTTCGAAAACATATCCACATAGTCTGGTTCTGAGAGTGTAAGTTGCTTTAGGATCAGAGGAATTGTCACGGCGCTTGAAGATTTGCCGCAGTAAAGCTAATTTTGAACTTGCTACAGAATGCAATCCAATTTTATTACTTGACGCCGCTAAGCCCGCGCTCTTGATTTATGGCATTTTTCCGGACTGGGATGAATTATCGCTACATACTGCTTAACAGGCGATCTTCAAGCTTCATTCGAAAGTGTTGCCGTCTGTTCTCGGGCGATGGCAAAGCAAGAAAGAAGCGGCCGCCACGGAACAAATGTTTGCCATGCTGATCAACAGTACACTTTTATAACAGGAAACGAGGTAGAGAAGACAATGACAGCTAATGATAGCTAGCTTTTACTCTTCGTGTGTGAGGCATGTTGTTTTGTTTAATGTTCACCAGTTCCAGTCGTTTGAATGTCTGTACATCGTTCATTTGTATAATTGTTTATTCGCTTTTTTTTAATCGTTTGACTCAACCGTTTCCGGTGTTATTTCAATTTTAGGACTTTGTTCATATTATGTTCAGTTCGAAACTTATAAGCTGTCAGGATCTTTTGTCCCTATTTATTCAGTTATAAACGGCAGGCATAACATGAACAGCAAAATTCAAGCACTTTTCACGGCCAAAGAGATATCTAACATCCCTATTCGGTTGACGATATAAACGCCTGGGATGTTTTATCTGTTTTATTCCGGGTCTTGCTATAATCACAGAGAATTATTTACGTCTTTTATATATATCTTGCAGTACAGATTCCTATTTTCAACAAGAGGTTATGGAACATGTAGACAAATGCCATATTTATTCAGTTTATTTCACAGCCATAGCTGAAACCGTCGCGCACAGCACGAGCCTTAGCCACTGTAAAGAAAACAAGACAACGTTTCAAATACTGTCGACCCCTCCTTAGGATTATAATTGTCCAAGAGACACGTGACCAGCCCCAACCAGGGTCTCTCTCTCTCGCTCCAGGGGGCGGGAAGAAGAGAGACCCTGGGAACGAGGTTGTAAACGCCCCCCGTCTAATAGACGCCCCCCCCCCCCCCCCCCCCCCCCCCCCCCGAAGAATCGCCTCAAAAACCAAGGAAACGCTCCATAGAGTAAAATCACACAATTTATTTATTTTCTTGCTTGCTTGGTTAGCAATGGCTTGCGAAATGCATCTTGAACAATCTCAAGTTCAAAGTACGGATAGCGCTCTTTAATCTTCTTAATTTCTGTGCTCAGTACGTCAGCAACTTTCTTGCGATTTGTCGTTGCATCCAGGAACAACGAGACCCACTTCACGTTTTCGTTTTCCGCAAACTTTCACAGTGAGGAGATTCGTTTCTGAAGCGGCTAGAAAACCAGCAAGCACTCTTGACAGTTCAATAGCCCTGCTAACTTGGTTGACCCCGATGACAATGAAGACATCGATATTGAACTATGAACATCTTTAGGCTTTGCAATAGCGCAGATTACATAAGCCTTTTACTCACAAACTTTGTTTTCGATCTTACTCCGCGAGCAAACTACGAGTCTAGCTTATTTGTTTTGTTGACGTTGTGTAAACGCCTCATATCTATTTAACGCCTCCCCCCCCCCACGACCCCCGAAATTTAATAGACGCCCCAGGCGTTTATTAGATCATTTACGGTATCCTCAAAAAGTACCGCACATACACAAAAAATCACAAAAAAGCCTTCTGCAAAAACACATACAACGTCGGATCGAAAGTACAACAATCCTATTTGCTCGATTACAAGAGCCAATGAGAAAACAAAATATTCGATCCTCCCCAGGAATACAAAAGCGACAGACATTTATTCTTAACTGAATGGTTTTATATCATTCTACGAGACCTTTACATGGTAGCAACTGACGAGGTTCGCCAAAGAACCGAAACTCGACATTAAATTATGTACTAGCATCGGTGAGATTTACATTAAAACAGCAACTATGCTGCAGATTATCTGTTGGATGCCAAATCAAACGCTATTACAAAGCAACGGAGGTTTATCCTAGCTCCACTGAGACACACTACTCGACTACAGAACTAACTTAATGGGAGCTAAAAATTATTGCAAGAATTCATGATTTCACTGCAGTGGAATTATAGACTACGGCTTTTTGAGAGTCGGATCCAAGACGCCTATATCAGTGATGCCGGAAACACTTTCTCTCAAGTATGCACGCCGCAGACTTTAGACATTAAATCACGGCCTGAGAAGTTTAACAATCCTAGCACTTTCAAAGCGATAACAAACTTTAGCCGATAGTATTTATCTTGCAACAAAAAAAGTGAGCCAAAGAAACCACAATGTATGCCAATAGAGCTAGCACCGAATAACGAAATAATGAAATAATTCTAACGGCTCTGGACAGCATAAATCCTCCTATAATATCAATCTGAGAGATAATCCGCCGAGATCAAAAGGTTTATATCATCGAAGAGAACAAATTCTTAACTGTGATCTAAAGCCGCGATCCTCTCTGAAGTCTTACTGGGAAAGCTTTATACTTCAGGCTTTTAAAATACTTTTTTGCGACGAGTGGGAATCGTGTTTAGCCTGTCCTTTTTTATACCACTAGCCATGCTATTCTTTCCGCTAAGTAAAGCCGTCAGCATTTCCTTCGAACGGCTGTCCCCATTGCACTTTTCGATTTTTTCAGCAGACAATTCAAACGATTCTTGCGTATTATAAACCGCATCTGTGCACTGGTCAGAGTCGGCTTGCAAGAAAAACCGTTTGAACGTCCCGACGACACAAATGATGCACGAACATTCATGCAATCTTTATGAGTACAAAACACGCTGTCAAAACGAAACACCGATCGTCTCGCGTGCTTGTTTTCGTTGATACAATGGTCGACTCTTCCGTGGATATAACAACAACGGCGCTGGGACAACAGGTCTTTGGTTTTTTTGTAAGCTGGTTCCTTGGTTCCGCCGAGATGAAATCCACACTCCACACAGTTCGCTGGCTTCCAACGGTTTGAAAAGGCATGATTTCACCAAGCCCTCGTTTCGTGCTCGTGGAAGGAAATGATGATTATCATACTCAAATGCAAACCATGCACCCAAATTGTATATATGTTATTACGAAGCAAGCGAATCCACCTCGAGAAACGAGCAATATAACCTTAGGACGACGCGAATTCACCTCAAAGAGTATAAAGCCAAAGATATTCTACAATTTGAATACCGAGGTAAAAGACTGGCTAATGTTAATATTAATTACGTATGTCATGAATAAGCCAATCATATGCTTGCAACCCTCGCAACCCAGCCGCATGTATCAACCAATCACAGAGCATGTTACGAGAGGTGCGTATTAACTGGAGCCTGAATTGTCGCGCCGGAGGAAGAGACGTGTTGTTATCACCATAGTTTTGAACAACTTTGTGTATATAGCCAATGCTAACTCGCGCAGCGTCAGAAATTTGTCTTTAAGAAAACCCTTGGTGATGGAGATCGAGTATTCTCTCTCGATAAATTTGCGGCAGTGCTCTTCCGTTCGTGGTGGTGGAGAATTGTGGTGGTGGTGGTGGTGGTGGAAAATTGTGGTGGTGGTGGTGGTGGTGGAGAATTGTGGTGATGGTGGTGGTGGTGGTGGCGGCGGAGAATTGTGGTGGTGGATTTGCAAAAACAGCCTCGAATAATAAATTTCTTGGATATTAAACGCAGCGTTATAGAAATATATCAGTTCCCGAAATCTTTACAATCCCCGTCCGAGTTCTAAAGTTTATTACTGCGGAGAAAATAATTGATCAGTTAAATAAAGACATTATTCAAACGATAAAACAAAGTGTATTTACTTACACGGAGATGAACCAAACGTAAAATCGGTTAAGAGGAAACCTTTGCTTCCAAAAAAAAAAGCCAACAAAGCTTTAGGCCTGCAATACGGCCTTATAGTGAATTCGCGCTACGCCCGTAAAGCTATTTCATTCTAACATTTTGTTCTTGATTTTCTTATCATTTGTGTAGTATATGGATTTAAGTTGTTCTAAATAAAACAGCTTTTGTTGACATAATGATTTGATGAAACCTTGATGCGTTTTGTTATTATTAAATATATTTTTACTTAAACAGAGTGTGGGTTTATTGTTTGAGTAACGCATGTAATTGGTTGCTTTGTTTATTTTCCCGAGGTGCTAATTTTTCATGCAAATTTAGTTCAGTGAAAGTTTGAACATTGAAGCTACCGGAAAAGAAATTAAAACTTAAAGTGGGTGATGGCTGGGAAACTGAAAATCGATATAGAGGCTAGCGATGAAGTGGCAATGAGAATGTTGCGGTCGAAACGAATAAGAAGTGGTTTCAGTCTTTTACACTGTGCAATTTTATTGCTTCTAAACTTGAATGTTTCGGAAACCTCTAATTAGTTTATTCAGCTATAATATCAACCACAGCTTTGATGGTCTAGCGTTGTGGCTGCAGTAACTCAGGTTCGAGTCCTGGTCAAGGCATATTGTTTTGATCTATGTCTGTAAAGGATATCTGTGTCAGTTGTGTTTTGTTTTGAAGTGAGTTGGAATAGAACGGGCAAGTTTGGGCCGGTCTATTGTTTCTATTGTCATGAAAAGGGAATCCGTCGTTTATTAGTATGCGGGAAATCCAAATTGTGACGTCATGACTAAGCATAGCTAATGAGGGGAATCCAGGGAATCCAGGGGAATCCAGTAAAAAGGTTAAATCCATACTTAACCTACTACTTGACTTTTTGTTGATGCGAGCATTCCAAAAAAATATTTACCGCACACCAAAAAAATCTTGAAAAAAATATCTAAACCTTTCTTTCAATCAATGTGGTGATTGGCTACTTTGATAAAAACCGCAAAAAAAGGCAGAAAAAATGTCTTGGCCATTGTTTCGAATCGCGGTTGTGATTGGCTAGTTCAGAAAAAAAGCAAAAATAAACTAAAAAAGAAAGAAAAAGTGCTCACGGTTCAAGTGTCCTTGCTGTAAAAGAAATATAGTAAAGGAAAAAGTTATAGACAGAATACTACTTTATGATATATCACGGTGATTACAAAACAGAGGTAAAAGAAGAACGCTTTAACGCCCCTGGATCACGTCACACAATCTTTGCCGGGCCAAATCAAAAACCTCCAATTCGGGAGCTAAACATAGTTTTATACCCTCATTTATATAAGATTCCTCAGTGGAATAAAGCTTCGATCTGTAAATGCTACAGCTATTTCATTTAAAATGATAATATAATATATCACATGTTCAGTACTCAACACTGATAGCTACTGATATGTCAATATCGATGAAATCAACATCACTCTCAAAATTATTTGGTGTGGCAACTCCTCATAACCCGGATAGTCATACGTAAGAAACGCCAAAACTACTATTTCGTTTTATAAAAACAAACAGACAAACAAAGAACAAAAAATGTATTAGTATAGTTAAACTAGACTTGCCACCCGAGTGTTGTCGGCATAAAAACAAATACGCGTCATTTGTAATTACAGCCGTGCATATGGTATGGTTCATGTTTGTCTGGTCAGCGGATACCATCCTGACACATGTATCATGGCGAGCTGGCGAGCTACCACGGCGAAAGCGTGAAGGAAATCAGTGTTTGGATTCAAGTATTTACCCATACTCAAGCAGATTGACGCTTCCAGGCTTCCTCAATGCACTCTCATTGATAAGCATGGATAAAATTTAAATGAATGACGAGCGACTGAGTGTGGAAAAGGCCACAAGTACAAATGAAAGCATACACCAAGATGGCAGTCACTGATTTCAGTTCAAGGCAGTAAGCTCTGAATTAACAATATACGCATTATGTCGTGTTTTTGATGCTTTATTGTCAGATTAATAATTACAGATGAAGACTCTTTTGTAAACTTACTTCTCGAGCAAAATTAGCAGTCATTGAACGAAGCAGTATTCATTGCAGGATTTTGTGTGCATAGAGGACAGTTAATGGGCACTTTGAAGGCTATCAACAATTTCAATACTGCTGTATACTGATGTTTACCAGTATAATTTGGTATTCTGCTGTAGTTTGAAACTATTTTTGTGTTTCTCTGATGGAAAACAACATTGTTCGGGTCACATTTGCACTGTATTTGCACGCTAAGGTTGAGGTTCCTAATTTGCATAATTCGTAAATACCGTTATTTCAAAGCGTCAACGTGGTCTTAAAACCATCTGGCCGCACAATTTTTTTTCATGATATTTAAGATTAAGTCTTTATTGTTCTATGGCTGCAAGGTAATCGCTGTACGACGATCCACTTTTGGTTTATAGGAATTTTTGTGAACCCATTTTTCCTGTTTTATTACAAGCTGTGAAAGTGGGTTGATAGAAGTTAATGTTTAACCACTTGGAACAACGATATGGAAACTTTTATAACGTTGTAATAATAACTGGACTTGTACCTGTCAAACAACAGTAGAACTTAGCTCTGCATCAAATTTTAAGTGTTGTGAGAAGTTGCCAAAGTTAGGGAAATTTTGCATTTTTCAGAATAAAAAATTATCAAATTTGGTCCCCCAGGGGACCCCCCTGTAAATTGCTGAAGAAAACATTTTGAGACCAAACGAAACGTATTTTTATAGTTACTAGACAAAGTGTAATTCACATGCAAGAATTCAAGAAAATCTGTTTCATGACCAATTTTGATTATGAGGATCTTAGGCGGACAGCCACTTAAGCTTCAGTGAAAGCTCTGTGACTTTGAATTTGTCTCAGTCAAAGCTCCGCTTTATATCTGCGAGTTGTTTGAGTCTGGAGCTCGATATGAATATTACCTCCATTTGGTAATTAGTTTGTCAGTCTAGCGACTGTCTTGTTTATGCCACTGTATGATTCAGTCCCAAAACGTCAAACGTGTCATCTTCTCGACTTGATCCTTCATAATGGAAACTAGTGGCGTTACAACAATAACGGTTGTTCTTTCCAACTTCCACAGTTCTTTCAGGACACGAGAGAGAATTTGAAAGATTAAACGTTTTCCAAATCCAGTCGGAAGAATGCCAAATACATCATGTTTCTCCGCTAAAGACTTCAAGCAGCGTTTCTGCTCTTCTTTTAAAACTGTAATATGAGGGAAATCCCTCAGAGAATCGCCCAATGCTTTTCCAAATTGATCGATTGAGAACCGGCCGTCAGATATGTTTCTATTTTGCGGTGCGATATGAAATTTTGATCGCATGTCGACGGATATCAACATGACCGCAAACTTGTCAACAGATTGTGTCAACAGTCGGTGATCTGACCAATCAGCTTTTGCACTAGAATCTAGTGCACCGTTGGTGATCTGGAACGGCGGTATTAATGGTTTATCAACAGGCCTCCCCGCCTCTTCCCCTCTCCCTAGTTTTCCCGCGGCTCGCTTCGCTCGCCGACTTTTCCTCGCCAGTTTTCTTTTCGCCACTATCTACTTTCGTCATACACCCGCAAGGAGGCCTGTTCACAGGCTAACCATCACACAAAGAATAAAACAACCTTTACGATGTATTAAGAGTCTCTGACCCGAAATAACAAACTCAAGTGGAAGACGACACGATAAAAATAAAGTCACATAGAAAGAAATCAACACTCACAAACACCAAAAATTAGCGTCGCGAGGTATTAAAGAATTTACGCTTAATTTCTTCGAGAAGGCTGTATTAGTGTATACATGTACTTTAAAATATTGATTCAGCGTCCAAGCACTTCCCTTCATAATGATCAGTGTGGTATGTTTTTTATGTTTTCTGGATCGGTTATATATATCTTGATTTTGGTGTTCGCCTGACAAGGTTAGCGATGTTTTTAGGCACTGTTCTCTCATTTGTCTGAAATCCCCTCTCAGTATATAGTTTCTAGTGTATACTCATCAGTAGTTATCTGTTTTCGTTTAGTAAAACACTGAGGTAGTTGAAAAGTTGTACCAAACATTTCCCTGACGATTTTACGTACCAATTCGATCATCATCGTCTATATTTTCGTTACCCTTGTGCTTGACTGAAAACGGGGGTTGCTGCTGTATTGGAAAATAAATAAACAGACCAAGATTATGCTCTTTTATGCAGACAGAATCTTCTTCACCGGTGTGACACTGCGGCTGAAATTAAATCCACTCGGATGCCTTCATACCTTCCTCTAGTAAATCGTCAAGCCAAGAAGAATGTGAAAGAACTATATTTGCATGTAACGGAGATTTCAGCGCTTCTAACTTTGCTCGAAAAACCTCCAAAGCATCTCAATAACCGAAGAGAAGTTCACAGTTCTCCTTCCTTTACTAAATGCATGTAACATAAAGCCAGATTTTCACTAGCGAGACAAGCAAAAGCATAAGCGGAAGCCGGGAATAAGAATTTGCGTCACGTGCAAACGAATATCGACATAAGCATACCATCGCCAGAAATGTCGAATCGACATGCGTAGTTAAAGCGTGACACTTAGCATTTGTCGGCCTCTGTTTTGATTATCGCATTACAAAAAAATACAGGGAAATAATTTTCAAAGTTACGACGATTCAAACGTTTTAGAATTCCGATGCTGCCCCGTATCTAGTATTGATCAGATCTTTGCAAAGTTTGTTTCGAAGCTTCGCTCGGCATGAAACCTTTCAATTTCGCGGCAGTGTTTAGAATTTTACAAAGCTACATTTTGCTACGCCATTACTCTCACTAACTCATTAAGTGCGCGGCGGTATGCCCGTCAAATCAATGGTCTGTTACACTAGTATATGAGCGATGCCGGGGTTCACCTTACCTTGTATCCAGTTGATAAGTTCCAACATTCGGGCACATCCTCGGTGTAAAAACCTGCCAACTCACGAGTGACGTAAAACAAAGAAAACAAAAGGTACTGAAACAATAGAATGCAAGACAACAAAGGTAGAAAACAAAGGAAAAAGTCACAGGTTTTTACACCGAGGTAAACCCAACATTCGTGTGTCTCATTTCAAAATGTGACTCCTGGCTGCGGTTTTGTTCATCAAATTTATACATTACAGCGCGCAGTAAGCTCTCTAATACGCCATTGGAGGCCCGAATAATCTCACAGAAATAGTTGTTTTCAAGCTGATCGTGGCCACCATTTTGAAAATTTCTGCCTAGGCGTTCCTTCAAACTCATAAAAACTGGAACTTAGCAATTTTCCTTACTGTGGGGGTCTATGTTTGCTGAATTTTGGCGGACGTTTGAAATTTACTGGCAAAATATATTACGTGACCTCTGTCTGTTGATTACACTCCGGAGTATTTCTCTCTTTAATTCTGGTGTTAAGTTCTACCTTCGATACGTGTTCTTTTAAGTATGTATTCTGCTTTGCGGTTTTTTGCCAGAAGTCAACTATGTGTAGGAAAAAAGGGACATTTTTTCCGCTCACGCGAGCCGCCGTAACGTATTGCGCGACATTGAGACAGTTCATATTTCAGCCGACCAATCGCATACACTTAAAGGGGCTATGTCACCATTTTTATTGTTACTTTAAAAAGCCAAACGACATCCTTATAACAGTGAAAACCCAAAAATAAGGATCCCGTTTTGTATAAAATTATTCTACTAGTGCTCTAAGAGTAAAAAATAAGTGTCTTGGGATGCAGATGGCCATGAAAGAAATGGATTGCATCTTGAAAAAATTGGGCTAATTTTTTCAAGTTTATCGCTTGTGTCTTGGAAAACTCGCTGAAACTCTGATTATGGTTTATTTTCTCTTCTAAAATTCACTTGATATCTTCCTCTTAGTGTTCTATAAGCATTTCGTGTACGACAAAGGTACTTAGTTTTATTTCCGGACAGTTTGACCCAAAAACCTCAAAATGATCACGACACAGCTCCTTTAAAAACAATGCAATCGTATTGATGCGGTCCAGTGAGTCACAAATTATCTCCTCCCACTTTGATTCGACTTTTCTGGCGATGGATGATATTATGCTTATGATTTCGCTTTGCTTACTTCGGACAAGATTTTACTGGACATAGGCGATGGTATGCTTCCGCTTATGCTCAAGCTTATGCTTATGTCGCTTAAGTCAATTTTTTTGAATATGGTATGTTCTCGTTTATTCACGTGCGAAGTGGTAAGTGGCCCAGATCTCATCATGTTTGTCTATTCGGAGAGGTATCCATTTTGGAAACAGAATAAGAATGAATAAGGCTGCATGGTTTGGCTAGCCGAAATATTCTGAAATAAGTTATCCATGTTGTAACAGCTGTACAGTAGTCCTAGCCCTCGGACTTTTTTACTCAATGGGAATAGCACTTTGAATATGGAAACTTCAAATACCCTAGGGTTGTGGGGGACATTCTGAAGTTTCGTTTTGATCTTGCCGAGTCAATGTTACCATATAACGCGCGCTCCGATCGAGTGTGTAACCATTTTAGCTAGCATTTTAGATCAGCGTATTTTAACGCGTGTATTACGTCACACACATACATACATACATACATACATACATACATACATACATACACTTTAAGTTTTAATTTCTTTTCCGGTAGCTTCAATGTTCAAACTTTTAATTATGCAAACTTACACTGAACTAAATTTGCATGAAAAATTAGCACCTCGGAAAAATAAACAAAGCAACCAATTACATGCGTTACTCAAACAATAAACCCACACTCTGTTTAAGTAAAAATATATTTAATAATAACAAAACGCATCAAGGTTTCATCAAATCATTATGTCAACAAAAGCTGTTTTATTTAGAACAACTTAAATCCATATACTACACAAATGATGAGGAAATCAAGAACAAAATGTTAGAATGAAATAGCTTTACGGATGTTCCGCGAATTCACTATAAGGTTGGATTGCAGTCCTGAAGTTTTGTTGGCTTTTTCGGTAGCAAAGGTTTCCTCTGAAAACGATTTTACGTTTGGTTCATCTTCGTGTAAGTAAATCCACTTTGTTTTATCGTTTGAATAATGTCTTAATTTAACTGGAGAACTCGGACGGGGGTTGTAAGGATTTTGGGAACTGGTATATTTCTATAACGCCACGTTTATCATCCAAGAAATTTATTATTCGATGCTGTTTTCGCAAATCCTTGATCATATATATAAAACGTAACTAGATATCCGCGTTTACTGTTGTGATCAAATGATAGGGGTACAGGAGGGGTACAGGAGGGGTACAGGAAGGGTACAGAAAGGGTACAGGAGGGGTACAGGAGGGGTACAGGAGGGGTACAGGAAGGGTACAGGAGTTTTCACCCCCACCATAATTCTATATTTTCTCCTCCTCCTCCTCCTCCTCCTCCTCCGCCTGGGTTTTCAAAATGGAACTTTACATTATAAAAATGAAAAATACTACTTTGTGCTTACATTACCTGATGCGAACACATGAGAGTCCTGTTATTATTATTATACGAAGCCAATTCATCTTCTAGTGATCTTTTGCATTATTCTCATGTTCTTTATAAAATAATAATCGTGCATTGTCATTACGGTAAGATTATGTACTTATTGACTAAGTGGGAGGGCCGGATGGGAAAATATTTGGCTCGAGGTCATGGCGTACGGACCGAGCGCAGCGAGGTCCGTGCGCCATGACCGAGAGCCAAATATTTTCCCATCCAGCCCGACCTAACTTAGTCAATAAGTATTTTTATATTCTAATTCGCTGCCCCGCTCAACCGAATACAAAACATTTATCATGTAATAGGCAACCACTATTGGGGTGTGTCAACACGAGCCGTATGCGACCCTATTTATTATGTCTTTACAATCAAAACTACAAGATAATAAATTTTACAAACAATTTGAAAAATACCGTAAACTCAACATACAACTAGATAGTTACTACCGATGTAGTATAAAGCTAGACAAAAATCTGAACATGTGCATGTATAATACTAATACAATAAATATACCAATTCTTATAATGGCTTGTAAATACAGTAAACCTTAATCACTGGGTATTTAATTTAGAGGGTAATGGACGGTCGTAAGACTCGAATGAATATGAATGAAAGCACCAGAGACGGGGTTACGTAACCCATGATAAATACATTTATATTCTAATTCGCTGCCCCGCTAAACCGAATAGAAAACATTTATCATGTAATAGGCAACCACTATTGGGGTGTGTCAACACGAGCCGTATGCGAACTAAAAGAACGGGAAAAAATTAAATACCTAATGACAAAGAAACCGACAACAGCGATTGAACATTTTCCTTGATGTAGCCATCCTTGGCTCTATCCGATTTCCATCGCCCATGCCTTTTAAACAATCTATCGGTGACTTGGGCATTAGCTGCAGCAGAGGCGCCTCCAGCTCTAAGGCTATGAATACCGTAATCATGTTTGGGAAGGCCAATGGCATCAAAAGCGCCCAGCACTATCTCGCGCGCTCTAGAGTAGGACAATGGATCAGAACCGCGGAATTTGTAAGATCCGTTACTACTGCAAAAAGTAAGGGAACGAAAAATAAAATCTTCACCATCTACTGGAAAAGAAGCGGCTGCAAAATATCGTAAAGTTAACAGAACAGGACAAGTAGACTTGAAAGTTTTAGCAATAAGAACCCAAGCTCCGTCTCTATAGATGTCCGTCTTACTACGTTGAACGAAAATTCTCATAAAAGAATCCTCGAATTGAAAATCACACCTGCGTAATTGCACTAACTCGTTAAAGCGAAAAAATCCTGCATGACCTAAAACACACAAAATGAGAACTCGTAAATCAGCTAAACTAGCAGAAGTGGAATCATAATGAGCAACTAAGCGTTGAATAGTGACCGGAGTCACCGGTTCTTTTTTCTTAACCGGAACACTGAGAAGCCTTCTTGCGGATTCTATTAATGGCAACACAAATGGCGAATTACATGGGTCAGGCTGACCCGCTAAATCATGAACCCATTTAAGGCCATGATGAACTTCATCAATAATGCTACAGGAAACAGACTCCTGAATTAAACTAAGAAAAAACAAAGAAACATACACACTAGACGCGGGAAATATTACAATTTCTTTAAACTGCGAAGCCCACTTTCTCCACGCGTTGAAGCCTCTCTCGTATTTCTTCGTGGTGGTGGCAGCTGTACTCTGAAGAAGAACTGCGGGGAGATCTTGAAGCAATGCCTTGAGGCGACTGTCTTCAATATGTTGAAAATTAGGCTGCAAGGCGCTTTCGACAACATCTATGAGAATGAAAACAAAAATACACTGGAAACAAAACAAATCAGGAAAAACATGTCGATTAAATTCGACTCTAACTGCACTCAGTGTGCGAAAATCCCACCGCGCCACTCGGCGAATTCCAACTGTGGAAGAAAAACAAGCCACTCGGCAAACTAGTTTAATTCGAAACATTATGAACAAACTGACAACACCACTAGAACTCGTAAGCCGAAACACAAATCGGTGAATCACGACCGAGATCAAAAGCCACTCGGCATAAAGGCACTAAGTGCTACGACCCCTAGCGTCAATTCTGACGGCCAGTACTGCACTATTAAAGTTGTCGGAGCCAAGGAGTGACTCCTTGTAACATCCAAGGGCAAATATCCCTGAGGGGTCTGGGAAGTAAATGGACTCAACGACGTATGGTTGATATTCAACCGCGCTAGTAAATAGAAAAGGCCAAAACGCATTTGACGGCCAATAAGGCATGACTAAAGTACCCACAGCACTGCATACAAGAAGGTGCTGGATCACTCTTATAATGTAGTGTACTGGCGGAACCAGCCAATTATTCTGTCCTGTCCATGAGACTGAAAATGCATCAACAGCTTCGGAGCCCGGTACGCGAAACCTAGAATTAAATCTGGGAAGATGGGCATTAGATGCACTTGCAAACCTGTCGACGGTATGAGGGTCCCAAATTCGATCTAAGTGCGCAAAAAACCCCGGGGTAGTGTACCAGTCATCGAAATCTACGATATTGCTGATTGCATCAGCACAAACGTTAATCTCCCTGGGAACCCATAGAGGAACAAATGTAACGTTATAAATTCGACAAAAATCGAAAATATCAAGTGCAATATCCTGCAATTCTGCATTAGGACTCCCTATATCTGCAATACGGACAGCCCCCTGGTTGTCAGAATGCCAATTAACTGATTTACCCTGAACTAATGCTTTAAATGACGTTAAAGCAAAATGGATAGCCTTAAGTTCTCTCCACGTAGAGCTCTTTGCCGCCTCACATGGGCTCCACATGCGATGGCAAACTTCATTAGTGCCAAAAAGATAAGCACCACAGGCTACATTACTGGTATCTGAATAGCTAATTAAAAAAGGCGCCTAATAAGGCAAAATAGCTCTAGAATGGAGGCTAACAATATGGTTTTTCCAAAAGAATATTTCTGAAAGGCAGTCATTATGAAGCCCGATATTAAAACGTGAATCCCATGAAGATCTGGAATCTATGACCTTGTAAAGAAAACGGGTCTTAAGACGAGTCAAATTACCCAAGACCGGTGACATGGACATAACGTGACCTGCGATAGAGGCACAATCCCGAGCAGTAACATACGGAGCGGATTGAAGAAATTTATCTATAAGAGCGATGAAATTAGAAACACGCCTGTCGGTAATAGAAATTGAACCGGAAACAAGATTCCAGTTCAAACCCAACCAAACGAGTGACTGGGTAGGTCCCCATAGCGATTTGGTCGAATTAGCCACAAACCCTGCGTAACTCAAGGATGTTTGCACAAACAACGAATGCCCCTTGGCAATTTGCAATGATTCACCCTTGCCACACCCGTCATCGAGAAACAACTGTTTGAACACCATTAAATCTCCAAAACTTAACAAGCGGTCTGAGGCACTTGGTAAAAATGTATGGTGCTGAACTAAGACCAAAAGGGAGAACTGTAAAACAAAAATATTTGACAGTACCGGAAAAAAAACAGGAAAAACCCAAAAATGTCTGATGATCAGGGAAAATATCGAAATGGTGATAACCAGATTTAAGATCAAAACTAAAATGGAAATCACCCGCGGTGTTAACATATGATAACAAAACTCTCCAATCTTCACACTTAAACTTCTGCTTCCAAATAGACTGATTGACATGACGCAAGTCAAGAATAAGTCTTTTCTTCCCTGACGATTGTATAGACACAGAAAGGGGATTAACAACATGGGGGACAAAAGGCACCTCAACAACTGCGTGATTGCTGACTAACATAGAAATGGCCGACTCGACAAAAGATGCATGATCCAAAGCTGACCTATTGTTAGAAAAAATCGCCTTACAAGGTGTACTAATGAAAGGAATTGATCGTATCAGTAACAAAGCTATTGGCACCAATAGTATACTGACCAATAATCAAGTTTAGCTCTAAGTCTACCCTTAAGTACGGGCAATGCAGAATTCTGTTCGTATTCAAATCGATTGCGATCATAATCGAAATCGACTAACAAATTAGAGTCTCTTTCTCTAAAAAATGTGGAATTGGAAAGATTAGACATACCTAAACAGTATAATAAATAAACTAAATACTTAACTTAAACGACAAGCTCGTATGTAGGCTCCTATTTACCTCCAATAGCTGAAGGAAAACCAGAAATGGACTGACCAGAACTTGAGGACCTGAGTTGTGGATTGCCCTGACACTCGGACCTCCAATGTCCTTGTAGACCACATGCGAAACAAATGTCGCCAGGCTTCGCTTTGCCGGTAGGTCTGAAGGGACGAGAATTAGACCTGAAGTTTGGTTGATGTTGGCCAACAAACGAAGTGGTGGTGGCAGATGGTTGAGAAGGGAAATGGCTTTGCCTGACGGTAGGCTTCGCTTTAGATTGCTGACGCTCTTTACGTTTACGAAGGGCTCTTTGCTCTGCACGTCGAATGCGCTTCTCGTCGTCGGACCCGCTTGCCAATTCGTCGGATAAATATTCGTTGACTAAATCCCACCCAGCGACGGACTTATCTGCCAATCTGATAAGTTTGTTGCGTTTTCTAATGTCAGAGTCTATTTCTTCCAGTGAGACAACTTTTAACGACTTCAAATTTTCTTTTGCCAAGAGCTGTAGAGGCCGAGCTAACCTTCTCCGCAAGACCCGAATTGAATAAGAACTGCTTTTTGTTTCCTTCAAATTTGAAGGCGACTTTAGATTCCTCTTTTAGCTTTTTGGCAATAGCATCAGTATTACTGAAGGAATCTTCTTGAATGTCACGTTTCAAAACGTTTAACTTGTTATCGAAGTAATCCTTGAATAAAGCGAACGTCGATGCTATATCGGTAGATTCGGGTGGCTGTTCCTGTCCTGCGTTTGTTTCAACCGCGTGGGTTTCAGTATCCGACATAATTTAGAGGGTGAATGGACGGTCGTAAGACTCGAATGAATATGAATGAAAGCACCGCGATATATATACCAACGCCCCACTAATGAAGCATTGTGTAAACATGGCACATAACACCCCAGAGACGGGGTTACGTAACCCATGATAAATACATTATCATATGACCAATTTGGAGACAAAATTACTTGAAATCTTAAGGCGCGAGGCCGTCCGCTTTTGTAGTAGGGCCGTACGGCTTTTTCCGGCCCCGCTCGCGCAAATGCGTACGGCCCTCATACGGGACTTTCATCAATGGTTTTGCAAAGAAAAGGTTCGCAGGGCCGTACGGGTCATATGATAAATAATTGTTGATATAGCTACTGGTGATTAATTAACTTATCCTGCTTATAGAATGGTCATTGTCATTACTATTACCAGTCTAAAAAATGAACATTACTTATGCTCACACTTGCCTGCAGCTCGAGTTTCAAGTCAAATGAACCAAAAATTTGACATGCGAGCAATGAGTAAAATGTCCGCACGTATTATCTGTTAAACCATCTAATAAACTTCGTTATTTCATTGCAAACACCTTTTCACCGAGGTTTTTTTTTTTTTTTTTTTTTCGGGGGGGGGGGGGGGGGGGGAGGGGATTTAAACCGGGTTACTTAAAAGTTATCCCAGCTTTTATGCACTCAAATTCTACTGCGCAAAAGGGCTGTCTTGTGTATAATCTACACAGACTCGTAAATGTCTCATCGGACGAAACGATTGCATTTGCATATTTTTTTAGTCATTTTCTCATTAAATTCAGATTTTTGGGAAACTCGAAGGAACTGACCCCAGACTTTGAATTGTTCCTGCAGTTTGGAGCAGAACAAAACATCATCATGAGTTTCCAAAGTCACTGACTTTGAACTTTAAACATGAACTAATTAATTTGAATTTTCCCACAATTTTTGAGGTGGTCAATAGTGATGTCATTAGCTCCGTTTCCGACGATTTTTCCGACCACTCTTCGATAATGAAGGCTAAAAAGTAGCACCTTTTTCAACTTCCAATACATGTATCTCTGCGTTGCCATGTTCAATTAGTTTCAAACTTCGGAATATGTTTTTTTTTTCGATTCTCGATCAAAACAGTGCACCAATTATATTGGACTGAAAGAAAAATTTCAATTTTTGGTTCATTTGACTTCAATAACGTTTGAGTTCTCCCAATCTATTTCCCATGTTTGTACCAAGTGCAATTTTTTCTTTTAATTATCAGTCAAGGTACATTGTTTTTTTTTTTTCAGGGAAGGCCCAGTCATCTTCTCTGTTAGTAGTGTCATCTTCGCTAAATACGACTACTGCGACTCCGGCTTCCAGTCCAACTATTGGGGGTCTGCTTTCGACTTCCATTACTACTACGACTCCGGCTTCCAGTGCGACTATTGGGCGTCTGCTTTCGGCTTCCAGTACTACTGCGACTCCGGCTTCCAGTGCGACTATTGGGCGTCTGCTTTCGGCTTCCAGTACTACTGCGACTCCGCCTTCCAGTGCGACTATTGGGGGTCTGCTTTCGACTTCCATTACTACTACGACTCCGGCTTCCAGTGCGACTATTGGGCGTCTGCTTTCGGCTTCCAGTACTACTGCGACTCCGCCTTCCAGTGCGACTATTGGGGGTGTGCTTTCGTCTGCTATTACTGCTGGGGCTCCGGCTGCAACTTTACCTACTGAGACTTTGACTCTGCTTCTGCCTTCGCCTTCGACTACGACAACTGGGACTTCGTCTCCGACTTCGACTTCGCCTCCGAACCTCAAACAAAAGAGTAAGCAAGCAAAACATATTGCTTTCTTTGCAACAACATATGACCATCAGTATCACGTGTCAGGTTTAGCGTGTCAGGTTCAGTGCGCGGATCGAGTTAACTTTGTTTTAATACAAACCTTCCTGCTTTTCATATGTAAATCATGCTAGTTAGCATAAGAACAACACGATTTACATATGAATAGAAGGAAGGTTTATCAAAACAAGGTCAACTCCAGCCTCATTTCCACACAAAGACCAGGTTGCTAAGTAGACAACTATAAATTAGTCTATTGTGAACGTGCCGTCGAACTTGCTAAATGTTTCTCTTGTATCGTTTCCTTAATTATTCAGGACATCTATCATGAACAATATACAATGTTTTATTAAATTCGCAATTAAGGTTCATTTTCATCATATCTTGCAATAATAATAATAATACCTCATAAGCTCGGCTTCTCGGAGATTTCCCCGCCACAGTCACTCCTCCCAAGTTATGTATAAATTTTAAATTTAATATTAATTAACCTATTTATTATCGTTTTTATATTGCTTGTAATTCATTGTGTGTGGCAAAATAAAAAATAAAAAAATAATACAAGAGGAAACTTGCATCATTCTCAATTTATCATTGCTCGATTTTGAATTTATTAATTATTGTGCACAACCCATTTTAACTTTGCAGCGGAAGAAGCACAGTCCAAGCTGCCACATGACCAATATGGCCTAATTTGTATTTTAAAACTCTCCATTTCCTCCACTTCTTTCCAAAATTCTACCAAACACAAAGTAACTATTGCTTGTCTTTAAATATCACCACACCCACTACTTAGCCAAAGGGTAATATTAGTATTTACGGAAAACTTGTGTATTAGTAAGCTTCTTTCTTCAATGTTTAGCATGTGGCAACCTCAGCCTTGTGATAACGAAGGAATGGGACGAATCATACTTAGACTTTTTGTCAAGCAAATTCAAAACCGTCATTTCAAGCATCATTGCAGACGTAAGTAGCTGAAACTCCTTTGTATTTAGAAAAAAATAGTTTTTTTATGTTCTAAAATGCTCAAACGGTCAACCACAGAAACTGTACGGACTACCGAAACTACACAAACCTAACGTACCAACGCGATCCATAGTCTCTCTCTGTGGGTCCCCGACATATTAACTGTCTAAGTACTTGACTACTATACTATAACCCTTAACAGACGAATTTAGACACGAACTACAATCTAATGAGAATTTATTGACGCTATTAAGACAGTACAGATACCTGACGACCCAGACTAGTGTCTGTTGACGTGAAATCACTGTTCACCAGTATTAACGTAAAACCTGTCACCTACATCAAGGGCACTTCTGAGACTACTGCACGGATCTTACAACTTTTCACCATCCGTGTCGCTCACAAACCGATTACTACTTGACGACAACTTTTCACAAACGTTAAAGACAAGGACAAGTATACAAGATCAAATGCTGCGACAGCCAGGCCTCTTACATCGGTGAGACGGGCAGAAATCTGAACATACGATCGCAACTAACTGAACACAAACAGGCAACAAAAAATGGCGATGTCAACAATCACATTATTTACAGTACGGACTACTACAAACGACTCACTCTAGAAAATCGGTTTACTAACTCAAAACAGACACCAGTGAACCAATGCCAACAGCTACCTGCGGCCTACAAACGAGTTGTCAACAGAACAGACAAACAATAGACTGAACTCACCGACAATAGACCATTTTACAGTTGGCTTCTTAGTGTCCTGGCCTTTGAGTGGAAGCGAGGCTGGAGTTGACCTTGTTATGATACAGACCTTGGAGATTTTCAGATGTAAATTTATCTAGTTAGCTTGAGAAAAGCATTATTAACATATGAAAGCCAGAAAGGTTTGTATCAAAGCAAGTTCACCTCCAGCCTCGCTTCCACTCAAACGCAAGGTCACCAAGCACATAACTGTAAAATGGACTATTCTTTTTTTCTTTATTAAATAAACACACAGGAATACATAAATAAATGTAAAAAAAAGAAAGGAAGTAAATTAATACATTGACGAAAAAAAATTACATGGCTCAACAAATATAGAATAGCAGCTAATATGAGACAAGGAGATTTTATACTTACAACAGTACATTATTAATAGTGTAAATATTTAACTTATTGGCATTTTACAAGTAGGAGCAAAGCAATCATATAATATGTAATAAATTTATATATCACTCATTGTGGTAGGGAAAAGGGTGTGCAGCGATTCGATCAACAATACAACAACAGAAATTACACTAACAATACACGGGTCGAAACGCACCAATCACTGACTTGAGTCTCTTCAGCCAATAACATCATGGCTAAACTGACCAATGGCAGTTTTTAGAATATTAACATTTTAAATTATTAATAGCTCTTAATAAAGCGCGTTTGAATGTTTTTAGAGAAAGCGCGCTCAATAAATTATATTTTATTACTTTTTATTAACAACCAGACGTACATACCATCAACTGACGATTCATTATTCACATGTCTCTGAAGATGACTTCCGCTCAGGTTGTCGAAACGTCAGTCAATGTCAACAACAACAGTTCTTTTCTGAACTACACTCACCCGGACGATCACAAACGACAGACTACTGATACTCCTGGGTTCAAACCATTTACAAAGTAAAAATTGTTAAGGTCAGTACGTAAGAAGTGCCATTTCGATAAAAAACATATTACATTAAATTGCAAGTGTTTGAACCTATATTAAGGCCAATATGAAAAATGCATCTGTTGTGATTTTACCATTTCCGTTAAAAAGCACTGAAACAAATTTTGCATTTCTTCTCCTCTCTTTCGTTCTGAAATGGTTTATTTCCTGCATGCCATATACCAATTCTGTCACAAAGCAGTTCGACTTTGGAGGGCGGAGGGGGGCGGGGCAGGGGCTCCGTCTTCAGTAGCTGTTTGTTTCTTTCATAAGATACTTTTTGTTAAAGATTCGCTGCAATCGGTTGCTATGGCAACGAGATATGATGTCACAAGTAGGATGAGGCCATGGCCAAGTCATTTTGCGTGTATTTTGACCTTTGTTCGGTGGAAAAAAAAGCAGAAAAATGTTTAATTATATCATATATATCTAGCAAACGATATTTGCAATTTTCGCATTTTTCCGATAAATTTGAATTTTCAGTAAAATCCTAGATGATGACGGCTACCTTGGCGACCATTTTGGATGACTTCACCGGCACCCCAGCAGCGCCATAACCCATAATATAAATCTTATCTTGCAATGTACATCACAGGCTTTCTATTAAAGGTAAAATATTTCCTGAAAATTGTAACACTACAAAAACCCAAGGGAGGGGCTGCAAACCCTCCCCCCGTTTTACTTTGTAAGTTTGTATGTTCGTCCGAGGGCAAATTTAACAAATAATAACGTCAATATCCGTTTACAGTAGAACCTCAGTCGTCATTACCGACTACTGACGGACCATAGAAATGAGTGCATAAAATGTGAATAACTGTGTAGCTCATAAGGATGAACAACTTTACTTCAAATTTTGGAATAGTGACTTACTGCGATTAGAAATTTTTAACGGAGTAAAGTTAATAATGGTACGAAATTATTTTAACCCTCGGACGTACAAGGGAGCGGCGGTAAGGTTTTTCTCCGATATTTCCAAGACCATTTACGATTAGCACATGCCGTTTTCAGTAGCTGTTCGTGTGTCCTTGCGACACATTTTGGTAAAGTTTGGCGATAACCAGTTGTTATAGTAACGAGATATGACGTCATAAGTAACATGAGGTCAACCCATTTTTGAATAAAAATGTGTGTTTTTCACCTTTTTCAGTGAAAAGAATATATAAAAAGCATCAAAATGTTTAATTGTATGTTATTTTGTATCTCTAGCAAACAATATTTGCAACTTTTAGTAAAATCCAAGATGGCGGCCATCTTGGCGGCCATTTTGGATGACGTCATGGACCTCCAGCAAGTCGACTGCGAAACCCCCGAGAAGCGAGCGACAAAGTCGCGACTCGACTTGTTCCGTCTGCACGAAATCGAATTGAATTTGCATATTGTTGGCGCGAAAGTATGGGGGTGACGTAATGGTTCACGCATCGGGCTGGGAAAATAAACAGTTCTCAAATGACTGGATAGTCGTTACAAAAGGTGACAGGCCTAGCACAAGCGCTACTCGTCGCTAAAAGCATTTTAGTCCAGCTTTAGAATAAGTCTACCCCAAGTACGTGCCTGAGAGGTTTTTACTTTCAGATCAAAATAAAGATATAACAGACCTGTTTTTGTAAATGAATGGGGTTAGTTTCTAGAGAAACTTTGGTGCTGCGTCGGTGGGGGTGAAGCACAAGAATTTGGTTTTATCGACTGAGTCGATAAGGTAAATTAGCCACCGTAAAAAGATTCGAGAAAGCTGACGTTTCGAGCGCTAGCCCTTCGTCGGAGCGAATCAAGGGATTGTTGGTAGTGTGTGGTTTAATATAGTAGGTGAAGCTACGCTATTGGTGGAAATTTAGTGACGTGAAAAACAAATGTAAATTAGTTGAATGAAAAGCGTTCGTTGATTCCGTGGGGTTTGAGAATGCCGATTTGAAAGATGATTTTTTGTTCTAAGTTTTTACGGCTTTCTGTGTTACCCTGGTGTAGGGAAAGACCGCAGATTGTCATGTGTTGTTTAGAATGGTTAGTGAGATTGAAATGACGCGCGACTGGTTTGGATGCGTCTTTGTCATTTTTTTCAACGTCTCGGAGATGTTCGCGACAACGGTCGCCCAGTCTCCTCCCTGTTTCGCCAATGTATATCTTTTTGCAAAAAGTACATGTTATGCAGTAGATAACATTTACGGAGGTGCATGTGAAACGATCAGTGATTTTAATAGATCGTTTGGGTCCCGTTATTTTGTCCGCGTTATGAATGAAAGGACAAGTGTTGCATCGTGTGCGTGCGCATTTAAAAGTTCCCGGTTCATCGTCAGATTTCAGAGTGCTCGTCACTAGAAAGTTGCCTATGTTTTTGTCACGTTTGAATGAAATTAGCGGGGGTTGTGAAAAAATTCTGCTAGTTTCGGGATCGTTTTGGAGTAATTTGAAATTTTTAAAAATGATGCTTTTGACTGTGTGATTGTGTGGGTGGAAAGTGAGGGTGAATGGAATTCTCTCGTTCTCTTCCTTCTGTGACGTTTGTAGTGCTGATTGTCTGTCGATTTGTTGTGCACGTTGTTGGCCCGTATTAACAACAGAGTCAGGGTACCCACGTTTTTTGAAAAACTGGCACATTTCTTCTGATTTGTTGGAAAAATCGGAGTCATCACTGCAAAGACGTCGAAGTCTGAGAAATTGAGAATACGGAATGGCGTTTTTAACGTGTGATGGATGTGAGGATGAATCTAACAGATAACTGTGGGAATCTGTAGGTTTGTAGTGCACACTTGTGGATAAACTGTTGCCGTTGATTGAAATATTGATGTCAAAAAAAGCGACAGAGGTTTCTGAAATCTCCCAGGTATATTTTAGAGCCGGATGAAAAGTATTGACAGAAGTTATGAATTGATTAAGTTCCTCTTTACTGGAAGAGGTAGCGCCAATGCAGTCATCGATGTAGCGGCCGTAGAGTTCGGGTTTGGTTCCGTGGTACTGATTGAAGAATTTCTTTTCGATGTAGCCTACAAAAAGGTTAGCATAGCTTGGTCCCATTTTTAAATGTCGTTTCTTTGATCTTAGGAAAACATCTCTAGTTGTGATACTGACAGGAGGAATTTATGCTTTCCAGAGCCGTTTAGAATTTGTGATCCAAGTCTTATGCGATAGTCACGGTCTATATTGGAATATAGGCATCTTGCAATTGTTTTTAGCTCCTCAGAGTTTGTTCTGCGTTTAAGTTGATGTGTTTCTCGGAGCTAGGCAGTATCTCCATTGTCAGAGCTATGGCGTCATTGCATCCGGTTTGAAATATTTGAATCTCCAGCATGATAGCTGTTTTGTAATTCTTGCAAATGCAAGTGGTTTCGTTTGTACACTCTTTAAGCAAGACTCGAGTTTCGTCTTTGGAAAAATAATGAGGCTGTTTCAACAATGTCTCTTTCGTCATTTTTAAAGAAATCCAAAACAAACGGCGCGATGCGGAATGTGAGACTTTTCCTGAACCAGTCGGCGCAATCATTAAAGGCTGGGTTTCACTAGCGCATAAGTACAAACATAAGCATAAGCAAAATCGGCCGAAAAGCAAGTGAGAACGCCAGAACATAAGCATAAAGACATACGCAAGCGCAGTATGAACGAAATTTTCGATACCAGCTTTCCTCGACTGTGAGATCTGAATCAAAGATGGCGGGTGATTTTGAAGTAGAAAATCCATCAGACCTAAAAGGTATTGAGTAAGAGAAATTTACCGTCGCAGGGAATCGCACGGCGAATTTAATAACCTGGTTTGGGAACTTCGTGCGAGCGATAGAGAAATTTTCTTTCGGTAAGTTAAAAAAATTATTTGGCTCATCCTCGGTATAAGAACCTGTGAAACTCACCAGTGACGTTAAACAAAGAACGAACACGACAAAAAAGAACCTCGAAACAATATAGAACAGAAAAACAATAGTTCAAAAACACTTGACCGGAATCCATCATTTTGCTTGTGGCAAGTTTCTCGATGAGGTCTGGGTCAAACTGATCAGCGATGATTGGTTGACCGCCTTGTGCTTATGCTTGTGCTAAATAAATGTGACACAAGCATAGCATAAGCACAAGAAGATCGGAACGTGTTCGTTCTTCTTGTGCTTATGCTTATGTCGTGGGAGTTCTCACTTGCTTCCGGATCTCTTATGCTTATGCTTGTGCTTATGCGCTAGTGAAAACCAGCCTTAACACATCTCGACCACTTATGTAAGCTTTAACTACTTTGTGGTGATTTTCTCGAATTTCTTCAAAACCAAGCTAATTTAAACCGAAGTTTATATCTTTCTGTACATTATTTTCCTCGCAATTCTTCTCCTCTTGAGCGAGCAAAGGTTCAAGTTTCTCGGGAAATGACGTCATAAAACTTAGCGCTCTCTGATTGGACATCCATGCTGCCACACCCTCGACACACCCACTTATGTCCAGGATTGCAGATAATTAGATGCATGACAAATTTTGATATCCAACACGAAGTGTCCCATTAAGTCTAAGTGTTAACTATCTTTTTTGAAATGTAAGGTAAGGTAAGCATTAGTGTTAGTGTTGTTTTTAGGTTAGGGTAAACGCGCCTGTTTATCTTTACTTAAAGAGCAGAATTTCGGGGACACTTCGTGACGTTAATTGTCTGAATTTTTGAAAACAAGTGATGTTGAAGTTGAGTTGAAGAGCAAGAGGACACTTTGTGACGCTTATTAAATTTGTCATGCATCTAATTATCTGCAATCCTGGACATAACTGGACACACCGCCGACCTAAAAACAGGTCGGTAAAAAAATGGCGCGCTGCAGGCGAGAAAAGTCCGTATTCCGCCCGACCACCCAAAACGAAAAAACGAAAACGAACTTTGAGAAAGTCTAGCAGCGCCACAATCCATAATATTTACCTTATCTTGTAGAGCACATCGCGGGCTTTCTATTAGATGTAAAAATTTCCGAAATATTGCAACATCGAAAAAAACCCAAGGGGGGGAGGGTGGTGGGGGGAGGTTGCAACCCCGCCTTGTACCACGGTGGGGATATAAGTTTGCGTGTATGTCGAGAGTTAACTGGTTCAACGGGCCGCAAAACATGACAGCCAAAAAGAAGGATGCTAAAATATCCCTATAACAAAAATCATGAAGCTTTCAATCGAAATGTTCCGTTCTTTGTCAATGTTCATTTTCTTTTGGCACTATCTCCCCTTATGCAGAAACGGGTGATGAAAAAAAACGACTTGAGACTCCAAAAAGTGGTCGTTGGTATCATTAACGGGTTTAATTTTCAGCTGAAGAAGTGACTATTATAAGCATTTATTCGTGCCGACAAAGAGTGGCCGCCATGATGACAGGCCGGTTGCACTTATGTGGTGGCCATTATATGGACGGTTGCCTGTAGATTGATGGAACAAACTAAATGAACTGTAAAAATACAAGGCAAAAGTTTCCAGGTCAATAATTGAAATAATAAGTGTCCTAGATACTATTCATGTTATATAAATCATAGTTGTTTTCTTATGCAAAGTGTTTATCCAGTAACCCTGATCCTTGAAGTTTTTTTTTTCTTGTTTCTTTCCAAACTAATTCAAGTAGTAAACCGGTCAGAGTAGACACATTGAGTAGAAACTTTGTGATTTCCCTTTCAGATTCCAAATTTGTTCAATGATACTAAGAAATATGCCAGTTCGTCGCTGAACATACTGGACCTCACAAAAAAAGATGGATATATCGGCATGACGGTGAAACTATGCATAGAAGTTAAGACAGATGATGCTGATTCGAGTGTCATAGACGTTCTTAATAAATTGAATAAGAATGGAAAGCTTGGTAATATGAAAGTCAAAGAAGGCAGTGTTACGTTTAAAGAGATAGGTAAGTGAAATGAAAACTACTGATCAATAGTCGTTCGTGTCGTGTTGTTCTCGATGATTTGCAAATTGAAGTTTCTCTCATATTTTCTCTCTCGCACTTTTGGCGGGAGTTCATTAAGATTAAACTAAAATTTAAAAGTAGTATGTACGCAATAAATTAAGAAGTTTTGTTACCGCAGAAATAGATCAATTTTGAAAACATTCTTTCTTTAAGGCGACAAGGAAAAAGAGTTCGTGTAATGTATACAGTCAGAATATGATAAAACGACACTATTGAATAGGGTTAAAGGCCCAGTATCACCCATTCTGCTTTGCGGTCGTTTGTTTTTGTTTTCAAATGACGAGCTCGTTCGTGATTGGCTCTTTCGGGAATTTTCGGCTGCGTTAAATTCGCAGTGCATGTTGGGTGATAGTGGGCCCTTTAAGTGAGTAATACATATTGTGATTCCTTCTTAGAGACCTTTACAAAAATTCATAATGAGTGCTTCCCCTTTAAAAATGTGATAAAAAGAACACTAAAATTAAGCCATGTTGGAAGAAGAATACATGCAGAAATAATGACTCATCTTATTTTTAGACAGTAACTCTAAAGATACTGATTCCTACACTGTTACAAAAAAAATTTGGGTCATACTTTTCCTCATTAAGAAGCTAGTAACCAAGCAAAATTATACCTTTAGTAGAAAAGACTTACAAAGATTATTTAAGTGGAAGCTACCCAGATAGCATTTTCTTTTCATCCACTACCCCTAATGAGGCCGAGTTAACAGCAAAGCCATTCAAAAATAAAACAAATTACGGTTTTGATGAAATCAGTACTCCACTAATGAAATCTGTAATAATTCTGATCCTTTAAGTAAAACAATCAATTTATCATTAAGCACAGATTCGAAGAGTTATTGTACCGGTTAAGATGAAAATGGTCAAAGTTATACCACTCTTCAAATCAGGAGACAATCAACTTTATACTTACTTCAGACCTATATCAATCTTACTTTCTTTTTCAAAAACCACTGAGAAAATCGTATGTCGAAAAAACGTCTACTCAATTATTTACAGAAAATGAAAATTTTCAACATAAATCAATATGGTTTTAGACAGGAAAATTCAACATCAGTGGCCATTCTAGACTCTGTGGATAAGATACAAAATTCAATTGACCAAAGGGAACAGGCAAGAGGTGTCTTATTAGATTTAGCTAAAGCATTTTATACTGTTCATCATGTTCATCATGTTTGGCAAACTTGAGCATTATGGAGTACGGGGCTATGGTTATGGAGTACGGGAGTATGGTTCAAGAACTATTTACTTAATCGTCAACAGTATATTCATTACAAAGGAACAGAAACTAAGTAGAATGTTTGTTTTACCACAATTGCTGATTGGTCGATGCGGGTGGTAAATGAGAGTACAGACAACGGTGCTGACGCTAATATCACGCAATGCAAGTTATAGACAACGCTTGCTCACGCAGTGCATCACGTTTTGTAACGAAACTTCGATTTTTCCTTGTATTTTTTTCTAAACATTGTGATAAAAAACAGATTTCCACCGGTTTTCCGTGGTGTGGACTCTTATTTACCACGATTTACGTCGTCACATGGTCAAAATTTGTTGCTGACTCACTCGGCTGCGCCTCGTGAGTCCGGCACAACATTTTGACTAAGTGATGACGTAAATCGTGGTAAATAAGAGTCCACACCACAGAAAACCGGTGGAAATTTGCTAATTGTAACTTGTTGTGGACCTCAGGGCTCTCCATTCGTGGTCATCTACTCTTCCTGTTGTATATAAATGACATAAGCAACTCATCTAAAGTGCTTTCATTTACGATTTTTGCTGATGACACTAATATTCTGAACAAGAGTTCTGATTTTCAAAGTCTGTTTAATTAACTCTATCAATGCTGAACTTAATAATCTTGCTACATGGTTCAAAGCCAATAAACTCTCTCTAAACACCAAGAAAACAAACCATATGAGAAAGAAAGCAACAAATGAAATTCAAAATATTGAAATCGATAACAATGTAGTGACAAAAGTAAAGGAATGCAAATTTTTGAGTGTAATTATTGATGAACATTTGATTTAGCTTGGTCATATCACATTTAATTTAATTAAAATTGCTAAAGGCATTGGAATTTTGTATAAGATGAGTCATTACTTAACAACATAGACAACTAAATTTATACTATGCTCTCATATATTCACTACGGCAATATTGTTTGGGCAAGTAACTTCCCATCAAGACTAAACAAAATTATATTATTCCAATAGAAAGGCGTTAGAATTATTGCAAAAGTATCAAATAGAGAAAACACAGCCTGGAAATTATTCAAGGCATGAGACTTCTTAAAGTTGACGAAATAAATTAACTGTAAACAGCAGCATTCATATACAAATTCTACAATAATCGACTTCCTGTTAAACTAACAAAATTATTCGTTATAAACAGTAAAATACATACCAGACATGCAAATGACTGTCATTTGCCAGTGCTGCTACTGTTACCGGGGTTACCTCTACAAAGTTAACCAATCACAAAGCAGAACGGGAACAATAGATCCCAACATTTTAAAGTTAAAATTTCATTGTTCTGTACTCGACATTTCATTATTCAAGTCGCAAATTTTGGAATCTATTGTTCCCGTTCTGTTTTGTGATTGGTTAACTTTGTCTAGGTGGCCCCGGTAACAGTAGCAGCACTGTAAGTACTTATATAGTCTTCCAAAGAAAATATACACGATCTTATTGTTGTCTTCTCCGAGAGTTTTGTTTCACGATACCAGTCATAATATACACAAGCACGTAGCTTAGGCTTTCTCCTTTACGGTGAAGTCTAATATGGCAGTTTTGTCTCGTTACCATGGCAACCAATGATTGAGTTGTTGGGCTTGTTGTTCAAGGCTAGCAAACCTCTCAACGGATTTTCTTGCTTTTTCACGGTAAATATTCACGATTTTTCGTGGATCAGGAGAAACATTCAATAAGTCTAATCTGACAAAGCCATAAAAAAATCGGTGCATAATTTTCGGCAATTTACTCACTTTTCGGTTTTTTTACGTTTATTGGATTTGTGTATTTACAAAAATTGCTGTTTCTTTTAATGATCGCGAACCAAGAAAATCCTACCAATTCGTCAATTGTTATAAAAATTTACCGTGTGGAATGCGCGCAATTAACGCTTTAGCTACCGTAAAAACCACTTTATTTGAATGACATCATCAAAATAAACAAACGCGCGCTCGCGCTATTTTCGCGCCAAAAAACTATATGGAGCCACCTTAAGGCATACAAAGTTTTCTATATCATTTCAAGGTCCAAAAATTTGGAATGAAATTGAAACAAAAATAAGAGATAGTAAATGACTGTTTTTATTTAAAAAAAATCGAAACAGACAACTACTCTCTTTATGATGATACTTTGGGTGGTGGCAGTGGGTGGTGGCAGTGGTGGCAGGTGATCTCTCTTACCTTTCTTCTTTATTACTTTAACATGACATGTTATTATGATTATAATATAAAGGGGAAAATTTCTGAATGCTGATTGGCTGACAAAGAGGGCATTTTTCCTTAATTGAGAGCAAATTACTCGCTCCTGATTAGTCGAGCATCAAAATTTCAAACTCGGGATTGGCCGAGCGCGTCGTTCTCGTTGCATTCAGTTGGCTTGGCGGAATTTTGAAGAAAATTTACAAACGGAGCGCTCGCATGTTTTGCCGGAGATTTCGTTTTAAAAAAGGAAGGAATTGTATTGGTAAATTACAGCATTTTACGCCAAACAGGAAGCGATTATTTGTGTTAAATCTTGGATTAACTGGGCGCCAGCAAGCCAATTTGCGACGTTGACGACCTTGAAGAAATTCATTCATGACGACAAAAGTTATTAAAGTTCCATCACTTCACTGAATATATGTGGATTTCTGCGGACCTAAAGTAAAGAACTTTGACAGATTTTGCTGAAAGAGACAATATACGTTTAACAGGAAAACGAACAAGGCTAAAAGAAGAGAAAGAAAGCAATTAAATCGCCAAACGTGCAAGTAATATTGAAATCGCCATTTGTTGTTGTTATCAAAGCGGCAGAAACTTCACAACACAGGTACGCTTAAATAAAATTTGCTTTGTTTTTGTCGGAAAGTTTCTTTTATCGATAAATTAGGCTATGTTTTCTAGATGTACATAACAGCCAAATGCATATTTGACATAATAAATTTATTTAACAACAGCGAGTTCAAAAGTTGTTCTTGTCAGTTTGCGAGAGAGTATTTTCACTTCGGCTCTAGCTAACTTCGGGTAGTTTCAAGTCTGAGTGACTCTTGAAAAGTCTGAAAGGTTTGCTTATAATTTTGTCCTCTATATCATAAACAAGTAATTGCATTTTTCCTCGTAAAATTAAGGATTACTACAGCTTCTAAAAACACGCGTGATATTAATCCTTAATTTTACTCGGGCTCATGCGATTACATATACTTAATAAATTATCAAAGCGCGTATTTATACTTTGAGTAAATGGATAATATGTATGACTAGTGGTGATCAGGGATTATAAGTGCGTTCGAAGGGAAGTCTTTTTTTGTTAGAGGAGTAAGTTGGGTGCTACACAGAAATTATCCCCCCTCCTCCCTATCAAGTGAGTGGTTGTACACTTTAGACTACAAGTTATCCCTGTTTTGGCCTGGAAAGGGGAAATGGTTAGAGAGGGGGTACAAGGGCATGTTGCATGACTTTTTGCGCGACTACTTTTGTCTAGGAGCTATGGGAATAGAATAGAGGGGGTGATTGCCTGGTGGTTGCGCCCCGAGGTCCGAACCGTTACCCTTTTATATAATATTTTTGGGAGAAAAGGTACTCCTTTGATATATTTTCTACACCAAATGGCACGCCATTCACATACCTATAGCAGAAACACTGTAATCCTGCAGTGTACTTTTGGAATGAACTTAATCAACCCTCTTGTGTACTGGCGTTAAAATGAGTAAATCAAGGCAACGTTTGGTGTGTTTCTTCGAGACCCCTTGAAAAGGTCATTTTTGATAGTTCCAGGCTACCGTTTTCTATACCCGGCTTCACCTCTTCAAGGGTTTTCAACTACGTCGTTATCAAGTCAAGTCAAGTTCAATTAATTGTGTTACGTTTCCAATTAATTAATTAATTAATTGACTGTCATGGACGTTATCAGTTATTTCGCTCATTTTGTTACTGTTAACGTCGAGAACACAGCTGTCCGTGATAAAACAGGAGTCAAAAATACTATGGAAAGACGAGCAGAGCGAGCGATTTTCAAATACCAAACTCTGCAAGCACACGGCATGAACATTGACTTCAGTTTTATTTAGACCTTTTCCGCGCGCGCTGCAATGTTGCGATATTGCGACATTTGGAACTATTTAAATAGCTGACGCGCGTTTTCTATTAACGGCTATTCACTGATGATGGGACAAAAGTCCCGAAACGTACACACGTCTGTATTTTCAGTTTTAAAAGCGCCTAAATAACATTTTTCACTAAAATCGTCCAGAACAGACAAGTAGACGTTAAAAATGTAGCAAGTTACCCTTGACAACTAGTATACCGATGCAGCAGTGGATGCTGCCTTGTCATTTAGCATTCAGTGTGGGCAATTGGCCGTTTTATCAAGTGTGTGTTGGGTATTCCATGTTCCAGATGACATCTGAAACAATGGACCTGCATTAAATGTTAGCAGAAGTCACTAGGAGGTCACCAGGAGGTACACTTCCTTGGCATTTTGAACAGCTGAGAAATTTCTGAATGCTTTCCACGCCTTCTGCTGGACAAAGAACCTTGTTGATGTTGCTGTCCAGTGACTTTTCATCTCCTCGGTTGATTGTTTATCACATTTGGTTGCTTCTGTTTGTTTGTTAATTGTGAGGTATTTTTGGCCATTGAAGGACCTGACCATTACCTTCTTCAAGCTGTAGGTTTCTTTCGACTGAAACTTGTCTATGTCACTTTCCCATAGAACAATTCTGATTGATGCTGTTTCATCAGTTAGTGTGCCTTCTTGTTTTGTTAGTGTTTTTCCCTGTGTGTACACACTTTCAGGTTGGCCATTTAGAGTTATTCTTCCTGAAATATTCACTTTACTTGTTGTGTCGTTACTTAGAATATCTGTTATCTTAGAAAAAGGTGTAGTATCTTCCTTGTCCTGGACTTCAGTGATATCAAAATCTGTCTCGCTGTCAGATGGGTCATCAACCTTGGTTCTTTTGTCAATGTGTATTTCGTCTTCTTCAGACCAACGATTATATTTGGTTACATAGTTGGTTATCTTCAAAAATGAAACATTCCGTACATGTGTATTTGCTCTTTATCAGTTTTTTTTCAACCATGCAATTACCGACTCGAGAGAAATTACTACGTTTAGAAAGTCGATAACATTCAACGTTTACTCTCAAAATGACAATTTTATGATCGCGACACTCGCTATTTTAGCGCTCGCTAATACAGTTGCTTTCGCTATATAGCGCGGCACCCCGGAAAGTAACCAAAGCCAACCGTTCCACACACGAGCAGCGAGCTGACGCGAGCGAAAGCGAAAGCGATAGATGAAGGCGTCATCAGGCGAGTATGCGCGTCAAAGCGAGGCTAATTGCTAATTGCGAGGCTAATTGTCACGTCACAAGCAGATGCGTGCAAGGCATTGTGGTAGAAAAAAATCGAGATTTATTGCCCCTACCGATTAGAACTGCTGCCTTGCTCGGTCGCTTCAGGCTCCCTCACTGCGGCAGCAACAAGATAGTTTTGACGGCAAAACTTTGTCACCAAACTTCGCTCGTGCATTACTCAACTGATAATTGCAGTATGGCGTTAGATGTTGTTAAAAGATCTTCGCAAAGCATTACCACGTAAGTTAATGCTTCATGGGCGAGTTTTCGGAACTATAAAAATAGCTGACGCGCGTTTTCAGTTAACGGCTATTCACTGATAAGGAGATAGTTCTAAATATGGCGTCAGATGTTGAGCTTAATCGCGCACGCAAATCGATACTTCGATCCGTGAGTCACTGCATTATCTTACGTGAAAACGAGGCCGCCAAATTTGAACGCGAGGTAATTGGATAACTGATAATTTGATAATTGATTTTGAGATTTCAAACTTGAAAGCGAGATAATTGGATAAACAGAGAAAAATCTCAATTTTTTTTGCTATACACAAAATTAGGCTCGCGGTCTCCTTGTCGACCGCAAAAATATTTTAATAGTAAATTTGTTAGCGTCCTATAAATACAATGTCAATTACCAGACAGGGAGTCTACATCTTTACAAACTAGCTATTCTACTTTCTGTAGACTCTTCATCTCACTTGTATTGTTACTTTTCTAATGCAAATTCTTTGTAAATTATTATCGAACGCGATGGAAGTAATAGAGTTGAAAGTTGAAAAGCTGAAATGACACAATACACTTGTCAGCTGCGACTTTCTATATACACTTCACAAAGCAGCTTTATACAAATAAATTAAATCAAGGCTTAAAAAGTCAGCAAGGCATAACCAATGCATGTGTCTGGTATAAAATTGTACTGTTTAAATTTTTAAGCTTCATTTTCGCGGTAACCATAAATTTAATTTCATTGTCTTTTATAAACGCAATCTCGTTCCCAGTATCTCTTCTGCCCCAAAAGACGGAAAGAAGAGAAACCCTGAGAACGAGGTTATTATATACGCTTTTTCTGAGGGCAATGTTTTATGCTAGTAACTAATCGTTTGGTAAACCAATTGATGGTCTGCCTACTTCCGAGAAATGGTAGAAATTCTACTGACTGATTTTGAGTTTTCCATAAGACGTAAACCCTTACACTTATAAAGTCAAACAATTCTATGTCCTCCATCTCTTTGGTCTAACCGAGGTATCATTAATCTGCAGGAGTAAAGCTCGGGGATTGGGATATTCAGGATGATGACGAGTGCAGTAAGTGTTCCAAAGGTGGTGGTGGACCGTTTGTTATCAAAAGAGTCTGTACGTCTAAAACACAAAGCTGCAATGGCTTAACAACGAAGGAATCCAACGAGTGTGTAACATACTGCGGTACATGCGCTGGTAAGAGGATTTGTTGTTATTATATAGCTAAGATGGTCCACTATGAAAGCATTCTGATATACTCTTTGAGTGGTCAGAATTTTGATATAAAATTCAACTGAATCGCTAAGACGGATGAACCGCTCGAAGTTTGATTGACTAAATTGCGCTAAAAATGTTACAAAAAAATTGTTTAGTTTAATTGTAGCAATCTTTCCTCAGGTGTGTGGTCTAAACAGTCGACTGTCTAGTAAATATAACGGCCACCTCCCCACAACGTGTGTCCACAGTGGCCACTTTTTTGTTACTTTTTTTCTCCCGTCCGACGATCCGTACATTTACCCTCAATAAAACCTCCATCTGTCAACGGGTACCTCTCCACAAAGGTAACCGCCAGTAACGTTCCTAATCCATCAAATAACCTGTCCATGCTACGGCCACACAATCAATAACTAAAGAAAGAAAAGTACTTTTAGCTGGGTACAAGGTCACGACACTTGATGAATATGTTGTTTCGGCTGTTTGCACTTAGCCACCGCAAGTAATGTTTAGGGTAATCGAGCGAAGGTTAAGATTTGAGCAAGTTTTTGAAACAACCTTTCTCATTGCTGATACTATTCTGCTACTGGACAGATGCGAACTGTAAGTGGGAATTATATATATTAGTGTAAACACTAGCTCTTTTCAATAACTATGACTTGAACAATGTATTGCCTGCGTACCTTCGATCGAATATCGAGTTCAGACTATAAAAAACCTCACGGGCTGTCTAACCACCTTTTCTCTTTACAAAACTGCATGCACAGTAAACAACAATGAAATTAAAATTGGTAATCGTAGAAAATCCAACGTGTAGCCACCCTCATATTGCTGACGCCAGAGCAAAACAAACTCGCAGGTAAAAACGTGAGAAAATCAAAGAGTTGTATTTTTCGCGACTTTGTACGAGCTTGCTGACCGCGCACATTTTAGAAACATTGCCCGCTTGTACAAGGAAATAGTTGCCCGTGTCTCTCTGTACACGTTTCCGCGACGAAACAAAGGCACAGAAGCTGATACGTTGTGAAGGTGTTGATGCTGTTGAGACAATAAATGTATAAATGTCTGTGCAAAGTCTTTATTTACATTTCAATTTTGTTTTCTTGGGCTTTTTTAGTCCAAATTCTAACATGCTGACAAGTTCAATGTTGCCCTCGCTTAAAGTGCCCCTGCGATCAAATTTTTGATTTTCATTTTTTTACATTTTCGTGTACACTTAGACCTTTACTCGTCTTGCCAAATTTCAATTCATTACGAACATCAGAAGTCATTTTATTTTGACATTTATTTACGAGAATTTACGGCCGCCATTAATCAACCTTGTTCCAAGGGGAGAAAGTGACGTCAAAGACTCAAACATACCTCACGGGTTGAATTATAATAACAATAAGTATTGAAAATCACACGAAAAGCAACAAAAACTTTGGACTTGTTCTTCGTGCAATTTTCTATGCTGATTGTTATTATAATTTCAACCCGTGAGGCATGTTTGAGTCTTTGACGTCACTTTCTCCCATTCGCAACCAAGCCTTGGAACAAGGTTGATTAATGGCGGCCGTAAATTCTCGGAAATAAATGTTAAAATAAAATGACTTCTGATGTTCGTAATGGATTGAAATTTGGCAAGATGGGTAAGAAAATCTAATAGTACACGAAAATGTAAAAAAATGAAAATCAAAAATTTGATCACAGGGGCACTTTAAACAAAACACTACTCCTACCATGTTTTTCCTAATTTTCTAAAATTTGCCATGTGTAGGGTCGCGTTGTTCAAAGGCTCTCTAAGACTTAGTCAATTGTTACTTTCTTTCTTTTCTTTTCTTTTCTTTTTGGCTAAACCGGTGCTTTCTTGAGGTTTAATCAGGTATCACTTGCATTGATTCTTCGCCAAGTTTTTCACAAGTTATCTTAACCTTTACTTGAGTGTATAAATATCCTCCTTTTCTTTTCAGTCGCGGCCATTTCTTCCGTTACCTTCATAATGGGAGTCATCCTGTCTTTCAGGTAACTGTACTGTTTTATATGTTAATCCTTGCCGAATAAAGCAAGTTAAGCTGGAAAGAGCAAATCCATTACAGTTATTCATATTTAAGGATTAAGCCAGCCATTTGATGTCTACACAGGAAAGAGCACATTGCAATTGGGAATTTAGACACATTAAAAGTTGAATTTCTGGCGACCACAAATTGGTCTAAAAATATAACGCATCTGCCTTACGAGAGCGATGGGGCTTCGGTTGTACTGTCGGGGTAAATATAGGGCCGACGCCACTTTCACTTGTAGAGTCAGGACTGCTTTGAGCTGGGACCTCAGTTCATACCAATATTTCCTGTCATTTTTCATCTAAGGGGCTAAACACAGTGTCTTTGTGACTGGTTGCTCAGCTCCCTGTATGTGCTTTATACTGAACAAGAGGCTACGCGCAGCCTATACTCGTGCCGGTAATCTACATTACTCGTGGGGACGTTAAACAGCAACAGGCAAATAAAATCAAAATTAGATTCGCTTCTGCTTGCATGCGTGCGTATTCTCGTACCCAAATTTAATGCGATGCACAAATGAGAGACGAAAACACGAAGAATAAAAAGAAAAACGGAGGGCAAAACTTAACTCGTTGCCGTACCGGCACGAGTAATAACGCAGATATATTCGGTGTAAATAAAGCGTTTTTCTTTAAAAAGACACTATGGTGCTTCGTGAGTTGGGGTAAAACATGAAAATTTGGCTTTATTAACTGAGTTTATAAGGTAAAATTGCCACCGTACCTGACTGATTCAAAAGCTGATGGCCAATTGATCTTTTCAACTCGGTGAATAAAACCAGATTTTTCTGCTGTATCAGTACTGTAAGTTGGTAAAAGCTCTCTTAGTTATGTTCATAGTCGCGATGCTCGGCCAAGACCTTCAAAGTAAACATTTAACTGTTCATATTTACCGACTGTTTCGTATTGAAGCTGAATGACCACAATTTACTGTTTCTGTACAGTCTTCTTGGCATTTAATACATATTCAGGTCACCATAAATGATAAGTTGCAGAAAACCACAATATACACGTCGTTGCTTCAATAAGCTTCCTTATGGCAAAACAAGGTGTGATACGAAACCTTGATGAATGAGAAAATAGGATTTATCCAATTCATAAACATATGTATGTCGGGTGTCAGTAAAACGCAGGGTCGGGGCCGGGGTCGGGGTGGGAATAGGTCTAAGATTAGGTAGGCGTAGTGTTAGGATTAGGTAAAGGGATTATATTTAATCTCACACCTAATCCTAGACCTAATCTCACCCCGACCCCGGCCCCGGCCCCGCGTTTTACTGACACCCATGTATGTCTGCATGTCGTGAGTCAGTTATTTTATTAACATCAGTCTTGTTTAGTTGGTTGGGGGTGTTTGGATTTTTCGTGTTGATTTTATTACAGTAAAATCCTTTTCGATTAGTTTGGTTTTACTTAAGAGTGACTTTCCCTAAATACCAACTATAGCCGTGCAAGATAGAAAAATCGACATCGCCCAAACTTTGCCACAATAAAGACCTTAGAAAACTATTTCAGAAAATATAGGTTTCAGCTGTTTTGGATTTATATATTCCAAGCAGGACAATATTTTAATATTTACCCTTGCCAGGGGCCTCAGACAGGCGAAAAATGCCCTTTTTAGTTGGCCTCGTGTGCAAAATTTAAAAGAGGCTGGATCACTATTTCACTACTTTAAAATCCAGCGATCCTTTCTTTACCTTTTGCCGTTATTAGAATGTAATAATATTTCAACTACAATTTTTGGGAATTTTTTTAAGTTACCGTTAGAAACGGTGTTTTTAAAAGTGTCAAAATTGGCTAACTTTAGAAACAAAAATCACTACCTGGTACATGGATTTTGAACTCAAGTTAACATTCTAATAAAACAGCAACTCTAGTTCTATTGAAATATGAAATAAAATTTTGGGGCAATTAAAACTGCGAAGTTTGACAGCCAAAAACATTCACGCTACTTGATCGAAATTGGAGAATGTTGACCATCAACAACAGTCGCATCGCCAGCCGATAAAATTGAATTGCACTAGTGTTTTTTATATTTTCTTCAAGCAGATCCTTCTCGTACCACTTTATGGCCATATTTAGGTTTTGCTGGTAAAATGCATCCTCTGTGGCTTCGAAAAAGTTATATTCCTTTAGTCGTTTCTCAGGAAAATTAAGACAAATCGCTTTATACTCTGTTTACAACCAAGAATTATCGCCGATAAACCCTTGTGAATCTCTTCATCTTCACTACTTTCTTAGGGCATCTTTTTATATGATAACATAAGACATAAAAATAAAACAAAACGAAAGTAAAGCGGGACTCACCTTTGATTTCTTTGGGTCAAGAACGATACAAGAACGTCGAGAAAACAAAGTCCGTTCATCGCCGTGCCGAGCGTGACATCATTGCGAGGCATCGTGACAAGTTTTAATAAGTCCCAGATCACTAGCTCTGTCACGTCAACATTTCGTACATCGAAGGTGGAAAACGAGTAGTCTCCTGAGCATTTATTAGTAAACATTTATTTATTAGCAAAATTCTTGGCAATGTAATTCTGTCACGTAACATTGAATTCATTGCAATAACTGTGAGTCATTCTTACAACTGTGAGTTTTGTGCTGCTGCACTTGTCTTACATTTCATTTCTGGTATTGTACCCCTACAAGTTTAGGAACATCTTTGTTTCGGAATTTCGTCTGCAGCCAGGGTTCTGAATATCAAAAAAAGTTGATGGGAAACCTTTACTCCAGAACAATAATCTAGCTAATACTTCGTTGGTAGTGGTTTAACAAAAGAAACGGCAAACTGTTCCTTACGGCAGAAAAACAGAAACAGAAGCAAAAACAAATAAAATAAAATAAAAGTGGAACATAATAGTGCCCAATATTTCGCTTTGCAAAAAAAAGCTTCTTCAGGGGCTAGCACTATAAATGATTATAAAACCGTTATACAAGTGGTTTTGAAAAAATAACGAATAACAAAAACAATAAATATGATAGGTGGAGGGTTTGACGGGTAATAAACTAAACTGACTAGTGATGAGAAAGTTAATGAAGTTCGTCGCGTCTGTTGATTCCAAGTGGTTCTAACGTCTTTGCTTTATCTATGAGAAATGCTTCACGCGCTTTTCGTACAAAGTCTTAACTATTACGTAATAACTCAAGTGGTATAAGTTGCATATCCTTAGTAGAGTGTCCCGGTAGATTAAAGTGTTCTGATATAGGAGTAGGGCAGCTGAGGTGATGTGGATTCTCTACAGAGCGGCGATGTTCACCAAAGCGAACAACTTTGGAGAACAACTTTGAACACCTTTGGAGAGAAATGTGTAATCAGAATAAGACTTTGCAGCCAAAATATGCTTGGTATGTTCTTCCAACCTTACTGTATAAATTGAACAATTTTTGTTTCTAAAACACGCCAGATTAAAATCGCGAAATTTCGTTCTTTTCCTTTTTCGAGAGAGGGGCAATTCTTGACAAAAAAGAATTGCAGGCTTAATGGCTTTTGAATATTTCGTTCCCAAAGAATAAAATCCTAAGCCGGATACCCCTCACAACAGTTGCATGCTTTTATAAGGTCTTCTAACATAGAAAGATAAGGTGCTTTCCTTCGCCCTTTGATGTGCGCTATTTCCACGTCAAAACAGTGCGAAGCATTAATAAACTGAGTTGTTGCAGTTTACGTGACTGGAACATGTCACATAAGTTAAACATGTCAAACACAATTGGGTGCGTCAAGGCCACTTCTTTCAGGACAGTTGAACGGACATGTTCAATTGCCGCTTCTTCTTCAGCTGCTATTGTGTCTTCGTCCTGTTCTTCGTGGTCGGATTCACGTTGTATGTGTCGCTGTTTTGACGCTCTTCTTCTTCTCGCTAAACCGTGTGGTTTTCTTGCTCGATCTTAGAGCCCATCCTTCCGGTGGTGCTTCAGTTATTGTTGTTAGACTTGGAAGCGGCATACCTTCCAGAGTTGGGGGAGGAGCACTTCCATCACCTTGCAGCTTTTCGTAATACATGTACATGGCTTTTGCCTTGTCCATAAGTGTCTCTTTAACAGGGCGCAACTCACATTTCTCGTAGAACAAATGATTTTCTAAAGCCGAGTGACGCGTGTATGCCCTTATGCAACCATCCTTTGGACAGGAAAATAGTGGATTTGCAACAGAATCTATTACGGCTTTTACAGAAACTTCTTCGTCGACCTCTACATTATTCACAACCACCTCGTTTTGAGAGCCAGTTTTCTTCTGGGGACTTCTCGGTATAATCTCATTGCCAGTTTCAAAGGGAAGAAAGAATGTAGAGGTCGACGAAGAAGTTTATGTAAAAGCCGAACTGGATTGTCCCGCCCCCCGGCGGTAAATCCACCATTTTGGAAGGTTGGTAGCTTTATTGTTCTGGAGTAAAGGTTTCCCATCAACTTTTTTTTTATATTGAGAACCCTGGCTGCAGACGAAATTCCGAAACAAAGATGTTCCTAAACTTGTAGGGGTACAATACCAGAAACGAAATGTAAGACAAGTGCAGCAGCACAAAACTCACAGTTGTAAGAATGACTCACAGTTATTGCAATGAATTCAATGTTACGTGCTTTAAACAAAATTACATTGCCAAGAATTTTACTAATAAATGTTTAGACAGTAGCTCAGGAGACTACTCGTTTTCCACCTTCGATGTACGAAATGTTGACGTGACAGAGCGGTGCCTTGTCACGGTGCCTCGAAATGCTGTCACGCTCGGCACGGCGATGAACGGACTTTGTTTTCTCGACGTTCTTGTATCGTTCTTGACCCAAAGAAATCAAAGGTGAGTCCCGCTTTACTTTCGTTTTGTTTTATTTTTATGTCTTATGTTATCATATAAGAAGATGCCCTAAGAAAGTAGTGAAGATCTGGAAGATGAAGAGATTCACAAGGGTTTATCGGCGATAATTCTTGGTTGTAAACAAAGTATAAAGCGATTTGTCTTAATTTGCATGAGAAACGACTAAAGGAATATAACTTTTTCGAAGCCACAGAGGATACATTTTACCAGCAAAACCTAAATATGGCCGTAAAGTGGTACGAGAAAGGTCTCCTTGAAGAAAATATAATAAAACACTAGGGCAATTCAATTTTACCGGCGGGCGATACGACTGTTGTTGATGGTCAACATTCTCCAATTTCGATCAAGTAGCGTGAATGTTTTTGGCTGTCAAACTTCGCAGTTTTAATTGCCCCAAAATTTTATTTCATATTTCAATAGAACTAGAGTTGCTGTTTTATTAGAATGTTAACTTGAGTTCAAAATCCATGTACCAGGTAGTGATTTTTGTTTCTAAAGTTAGCCAATTTTGACACTTTTAAAAACACCGTTTCTAACGGTAACTTAAAAAAAATTCCCAAAAATTGTAGTTGAAATATTATTACATTCTAATAATGGCAAAAGGTAAAGAAAGGATCGCTGGATTCTAAAGTAGTGAAATAGTGATCCAGCCTCTTTTAAATTTTGCACACGAGGCCAACTAAAAAGGGCATTTTTCGCCTGTCTGAGGCCTCTGGCAAGGGTAAATATTAAAATATTGTCCTGCTTGGAATATATAAATCCAAAACAGCTGAAACCTATATTTTCTAAAATAGATTTCTAAGGTCTTTATTGTGGCAAAGTTTGGGCGATTTCGATTTTTCTATTTTGCACGGCTATAGTTGGTATTTAGGGAAAGTCTCTCTTAAGCGATTCGGAGCTTTGTTGAAATGGTTGGTAAAGTGCATACATTTAACCCTATTCAGCATGGGCTTTTTTTGAGTTCCTGAGCCTGGGGGGGGGGGGCTTCAAGAACATTAAGGCTATGACAATGAAACCTAGAGGGTACATAGTACGTCCAAAACTGTCTCCTTTGCGGTCCGCACAATGGAACGATGACGTCATATGACGTAGTTATTAGGTAATTAGTTATACGGCCGCCATCTTGGATCCGCCATCTTGGATTTCTGAAATTTTTTAAAACCCTTTAAAAACCGTCCAAATTGACGCAAAATTAATCAAAACCAATATATAAACGCTAAATGACGTAAAAATACAAACGTTATACCAATAAACATTGTTTTTCTTCATTCAAAGGTATAAATATGCAAATTTCAAAAAACATAGCTGTCAAAATCTTGTTGCCATGGAAACATCAAGTCACGTGATAAAAAAATTGTCATATAAAATTGTTGCCAGATAAATTTTAGGAAAAGTCACAAAGTTTGATGGCGTTTGAATACATATTAAAAAAGTTATGAATGTTGAAAGTTAGCGCGGGCACTTTGTGCCCCCCCCCCCCCCCCCCCCCCCCCCCCCCCCCCCCCCCCCCCCCCCCCCCCCCCCCCCCCCCCCCCCCCCCCCCCCCCCCCCCCCCCCCCCCCCCCCCCCCCCCCCCCCCAGGCCGAATAGGGTTAAAAAACTTTTGCAATCAACATAAAATGGTAATTAGAAATGTTTTCTACTGGGACACGGTACTAAAGCGTTTGATACCAAGTAGAACAACTCAGACTATTTTTCTTTTTTTTTTTCTTCAGCTTTAATGTCTGGAAATGAGTGGCTGATTTAACAGACAAAGACAACTGAAATAAGTCGAGCAAATAAAACGGATTCACTTATCCTGTGTTTTAAGCATAGTTTCAGTTTTGTAGCAACATATCCAGCCTTGAATATGTTTAGACTTGTTGGTCATCCTTTTTTCTCTGTGTGGAAAAATAAAGATTAAAACTAAATTGTAATATAGCTGCAGTTTAACCCTCTTTCACCTGGGGTATTTTTTTAGTTCTCGCTCCCCCTACAAGGACATTAAACCTTCAAGAGCGTTAAACCTGTGACAATAAAAGTTGAAAGGGTAGCTCAGAAGCGTTTTCTATTGAGGTTCGCAAAATAGCCGATCACGTCATATGTCGTTTGAATTGCGTTATTGTTTCTGAGCAGCCGCTATCTTGGATGCGCCATCTTGGATTTCTCGTTTAGAAAACCGTCCAGTCGATATAGGGTTAAGGCGTAATTAAAAAGACATGAACACATAGGTAGTAACGAGTATAAATTCTACGTCCCTTGCAAATAAGCGCGAAGCTTATCAGTTTCTGAAGTCAGGAGGACTTTTTGACCCTACTTAATTATTAAAGTGCCACTATGATCAAAAACATACATTTTCTGTTCTCTTCATATTTTAAAAATATAAGTATTCGTTACTTACCTTGCGAAGTTTCAAGTTAAAACTCGTACGTGAAGTGCCATTATTTTAACTCTACATTTCGAATTCGGCTTGCCGCCATTACTCAATTCAAAAATGACCGGGACCGAATCCTGAGAGTTGGATCGAGTTGGCCTAAAGATTTTGCGACGTCAATGACTCAACACGTGCCTTTTGGCTTTGTTGTCTGTGTCCCGGAGGGAACCGCGTTGAGTCATTGACGTCACAAATCAAGTCACATGTACCAGATCGCAAACCAGTAGAACGTGGGCTCAGATTTATGAACGGAGTAATGGCGGACGAATTTTACGTGATTTTCGTGGGTTTTCGGCCAGCTATTTCTGGGCTGTGTAAGAATATATCAACCTAATTTATAGCAATTCGCATTTGTCTAAATCTATTAGATACATTTGCGTTAAAAAAAGCGGAAAAGAAATACAAAAATTTTCGTCGTAGTGGCACTTTAAGTTATTTTTTAGTAATCTCTGTGGTGATTGCGGGACTGGTTTTTTTTTTTATCCAAGATACTTACAAAGTGTCAGTGAATATATGTAAAACAAACAGCTTTGTAGATACGATATGTTGTAAATTCGAATACATAATACATATAGTGTCAAAATTAACATTCAGCCAGGAGCCCATAGCCCTGCTTCAGTATTGCCTATCGTAAGTTACTGAATTACTGGCTTGCATGACTGAAGAATATGAGTATACTGAATGATTTAAAGTATCTTTCCTGCAAGTGTCTTTTAAGTTGTGCTTTTCAAATACTCTGAGTTTTCGCGAAATAAGATTAAAAGACACTGTAGACCATACGATTGTAGGGAATATTTAGGGTGCCATGTTGCAGGGGGTTGAAATAACGAATGAGTTGGTATGTCCAGTTTTAAGGTGGCTAACAACAGTTTCTAGCAGTTTCCAGTACACACACAAAGATAGAACAGTACTACCACTTTTTATCATATAAGTGCTACAATGATGGTATCAAACAAATGCACATACATTCATGACCTAAAAGGTTAGCATAGTAACTGTATAACATGTTAAAGACACCCTTAATTTTAGCTTTAAGTGCAAATTATCCAAAATAATCATTATTTCTTAGTTTTACGTAGTGCGCCGGCGTTATTACAAAGTGCGACATATCATTTCATTAAAAACTTAAGTGTGATAGTCTGGTATTACAAAGTGTGACAGCTATTTTATTACAAAGTGCGAAAAGTGTAATTATAAGGTGTAACAGGTATTACAAAGTACAATGATTTATTACAAATTAAAGTCATTAAAGTGCGATGATTATTGCAAAGTGCAACAGAACACGTTCTTCACAAAACATGTAATTTCGTCATTTGACGTTGTTGTTTCGCAGGGAACGGCAACGAAACGCACGTGCAGAGGCAACGAAACGCACGTGCAGAGGCATCGAAACGCACGTACAGAGGCATTGTTTTCGCCCATCAAGGGTACTCCTAAGTCCCAACCTTCGCGGTTGTTCTTCGGAGAAAAATTCGTACGCGCTGCAGTTTTAATAGTAATATTGGGCTTTTTCGATAGTCTGATTGGTTAGCGACCTGTTTGCGTCTAAAGGAGGAGTAGGTAAAAACATGCGAGACTTGTTGCGCAAATGGTCGCCACGGGGAAAATATTTTAAATATCAAAATTTCCTGAAACAGTTTTGTTTGCCATTATCCTTGGAATCATTTGGCCAAATTTCACGAAAATCCTTCAAATCTACTTACCTTATAAATCCAATTGAACAACTCTTGGTCGTTTGGCGGTTCGTCGACCCCTGACTGTTTATGAAGGAAATATTCGTCAAAATTATATTTCTTAAAAGTATTTTTGCGTTTTTTTTTTTTGTAGCTCATTATATATTTATTACGAATTTACAAAAGAAATTTGATGAAATGAAACGAAAAATATTTTTTACTCTGCTGAAGTGACCCAAATCGACCAAATTGATGTCCCCGGAGACTGGTAACGAATTTGCGGTGATAACGTATTGCGTGGTTTTCGTGGGAGAGTTTTGTTTATTTTCAGTTCGATGTTGGTCAGTAAACAACTTTTGTGAGGCCAGACGTTCGCTGGAAGAAAGATGGCGATCGAAGATTTACTGGAACTTATTGTGGCGTCCCAAGTTCCATGGCGAAGGTCTAGTGAAGGTAATGTTTAGTTATAAGATGTTTTCCATAAGAGACTAAAATATCCTAAAAACCCTCTCCTTTTCGGTTTCTCAGTACGCTAAAATTTTACTCCATGTAGACTTGTTTGTATTTTTAAAGTTGGAGTGTTCATGCTATAGCTTTTGTTTTTATTTCGTAGGAATTTATGCCAAAAGAGAAAGGTTGTATCCGTTGTTTGGCGTTTATGGAATACGGAAACAATACAGTGTTTTCAGAGGCCGTGCAGAAACGAATTCTGACGATAGTCGCATTACTAAGCAAGAAATGTTTTGTTATTTTGCATATGTTAACGTGACTCAAGAGGCATGTTTATTATTCTACATATCATTGCAAGTGGGGACATCCCTGAGGCCTGTGTAGTAACTGGTTTAGTCTCTCCCATTGTCAAAGAGAAATCCTCTCAAAAGATAAATAAACGATTAAAATAAAACAATGTGTAAAATGTTATTGCTAGGATAACTCATTTGCGACTAAAACAAACTGATATGCAAATTTTGAGATACCTTGTTATGTGATATTTTATTGCGGACACTTCCATTGCACCACTGCCTTTTTGCCTTTTTGTTTCCATCATAACTGGCTTTCAAGTAGGGTCTGTGTAACGCCAAAGTTTTTGTTGCTGTTGTGAAGAGTAGAAGTTAGGCCTTTCTCATTTTCATTCAGTTCCCCTATCCAAATTATGCTACAGGGGCGTAGCCAAGACTTTTTCAGAGGGGCGCACAATCAATTTTTAAACACCCCCTATCCCCCCCACAATCCAAGTCCCAAATCGTAGTTTCTTTTTTCACACTTTTTCAGGTACGCACGTGCGTACGTGCGTACAGGAGGTAGCTACGCCCCTGTGCTATATAGTGGCAGATTTAGGGAAATTCAAGGGGATTCAGCTTATTTCAATCTTTTTTCTTTTTTTTTTACTTCTAAACCATTTGCCGGGAGAGGGAGGGTACGCGACAGGTGCTTGAGTAGGAAGGTACGGCCGGGCAACTCAGACCCTGACCTTGTTTAACACACAACTCACTGATTTTCCTAACCTTTTTATAATAAGACAGAATTCTGATTTTTGACACCCCTTAAGACATTTTACAAATTGTCCCACTGGCTTTGTTGTAGTGTATTTAAGCTTGGCATCAATGTTGAAGTTGACAGAAAAAAACTACTGGTTGAAATTCGGCTTGTGGTGAGGTTTATGTAATTTAATATATATACTTATTCTGTTTAAGATATTTGGCCATGTAAAAAGTACCCTGTTGAAGACAAATAGTGATGACTAGATAAGAGAGTAACCCCCTCCCCCTCCCTGGAACCATTTCAACTGTTCTTAACAAGTTGGAAACTTCCTCTGATGTGGGTTTTACACATCAATCTCTTTTGGTGTCAAAAGGTGGGTGTACCTCGATAACAGAAGTGTAATAGAGAGCGATGAAATGCTGTATACCCATTTTGGACTTGGCTGCATTAACACAATGCAAACACCTGAAGGAGGTTGTAAGGACCCTAAAGTATTCATTTATCTGTAACGAACAAACATGCATACAGGTCTTAAGAGTAAAAACCTTGATCTTTAAACATCTTCTCCCCACTAGTACCATATAGAAGGACTGGTGATCAGTAAAGATAATTTGCATTTTTAAATTGGAACTATGGTTTAAACCCCTGTATGGGGCTCACATAAATGGAAAACGTTTCAATTTACTCAATTTTCCTCCTCCTGTTTTTTTTTTTTTTTTTTTTGGGGGGGGGGGGGGGGGGGGGCATGTGAACAGAGGTATGCTAATTTACCATTGAAAAATAGTGGTAAAGTCTTCACTGAGCCGAGTGGCCTACACCTGCCGGAACTTAACCTGGTTTTTGTTGCATGAAATGACTGATTGACTACAGTATGTATTACTAGTCCCCACGGATGAGATGTCAGTCCACTGTAGACACTGTAAAGTTTACACTCCCCCACCCCCGAGTATTATTGATATGTTTGCCGGTATCTATAGTTTTATACCTGGGTAAAGCGACAATGTGGAACAACGTTTCAGGTTGAAAGTCTGAAACACTAACCACTAGCTTCAAGTGCAACATGTTTATCCATTGTAGTTGTATATCACCTGATTGTCATTCTTTTATGCTTTTCGAATTACTGACATGCATCCCACAATGCACAACTTCCATTTTATTTCTTCCACTTGAACATTAAGACAGGTGGACTGTGTGATGGATTTTTATGCAATTTAGACAGGTAAAGAAAAGTGACTAAGGAAAGGCCATCAGCCTGAAGTTTTTTAAAATTATTACATTTAGAAACTTCTCAGATTAAGGTGTAATGTGGCCAAATATTGTTGTCAAGGCAGGTAATGAAAGTGTTCCATTTATTTTCTTGATTCTCTTTCGGGTGACTCAGATCCAGATTATTATACAGAATCATGCAACCAGCAGACAATAGTAAATAAAAGTACTAAATAACTGAGGTATTTACATTTATTTCGCAGGACATTTCTATATAATGCACGTGGCATTTATGTTCACGTCGCCTTTTCTAAAATCGCACTTATCATCCAACTTATAAAAGCGTCCTCACAGAAGCTGACATAATTACAAAACATATACAAAAATATATCACATACTTACTCTTCCAGACGACGGAAACCCTCTTCGATCAATGAGCAAAGATTTGCATGGAATAACCGTCCATTTTGTGGTAATGGGACGTTTGCTCAATATTTTCGGAGATAATTCTGCTGGGTTTTACCGAGAATTGAGCCCGAGGAACTGAGCCATTGGAAGCTGAATCGAGTCCGCGTTCGTTCTTAATCTTTTCTCTTTCGAAAATTAAGCCATATGTATTCTCAGTGTGCAATTCCTGTCTTTTTAGCTCAATATACATTATAACGACCATAGACCACACTTAAGTGTTGCGTGTCCTCAAAACCCTCTTGTTCGCCATTACTCTCGTGTCTTCAGAACCACTAATGACGTCAAACCGGTGTCCCGTTGAGCGTTTTGGCCGCGCACAAAATGGATCCACGTTCGATCGTCAAAATACGATCCTTGGGCTTCAAAGACAAAATTAGTTTTTAGTTCATGTCCACTTTAAGCTTTTTATTGGCAAATAGAGTTGTCATCATTTTATATGGTAATATATAGTTTGGCATATACCCTTGAAACTGGCGCGTGTACGATTTTCTTTTCCGAAGGACACCCGCGAAGGATAGGAGTACCTTTGTGTCGTTCTCGCTGCCTGGTCTTTACTACCGACATAGGCATTACCATAGGCGGAAGCACAAGAATAAATTGGGTCAAGTGAAAATGATTACATCGGCATATAATCATGAACACAAGGGTATAAAACAAGACATTTTATAGCTTATCATACTTTAGACCTAATTGTGTTCAATGGAAATTATCCAGTTATCTTTCTCGTCGTTTAAATGTTTTTGTGTGCGTACACGTATACATTTATATCGTGGCTTAAAACTGGTCCTTATTTTAGTTCTATTTTGGTTTGAGTTAAATCCTTTGTTCAAAATAAAATAATGTTAATTAAATAAATACCAAACAAAAGAAAACACAAATTAAACAAAAAAATTGAAGCTTTGTTAATCCTCTT
>JAJLRJ010000002.1:42079592-42239592 GCA_024195265.1 Dendrophyllia cribrosa | reverse complement strand
AGGATATTGCCGGATATTCCCTTTTGCTTATGCTGTGTTTCGTTTTTGCTAGCATAAGATGACCATAAGCATATTAAGCAGACAGCATAAGAAAAAGAGGAAAAATGCTTATGCTTATTTCGGGCACGCATTTATTAGACATAAAGAAAAATATTCCCAAATAGTTCTTTTTACAAGTAGATAAGGATAGCCTGGTTCCGATGCATCCGGTGGCCCCCCAAGCTAGTTTTTAACGTAAAAATATTCTTTTCGTTAATTTCAGCACATAATTCATTATATTTTTCGAATTGACTCCCTATGCCAAAATCACCACAACTCAAATAAAATATCCAGAATCTTATTTCTCAACTTTGCCCAAAACCTTGAAAAAATCCCGAATGCCAACTCTCTGTTTAAATTTATCAAGAAATATTTCATTGATTGTAAAAGTGCCACTTCATATTCCTGTCAAATACAGCATATTATGATTATCACGAAATTCACATAAGATACGAATACGCACACTAGGGGGGGGGGGGGGGGGGGGGGGGGGGGGCCACCGAGATCCATCGGAACCAGGCTATCCTTATCTACTATACTATATCTCCTGAAATTCTTTTAGAGCAATCTTCAGTTGAAATCAGGAGAAATCTTCAGTTGAAATCAGGAGAAATATTCTGCTGACAAAAAGATTTCTCCAGATTTTCATTTTCTGCAGAAATATTTCTCCAGAAATTCAGTTGACAAAAATTTTCTGCAGAAAATGAAAAATCTGGAGAAAATTTTCTGCAGAAAATGAAAAATCTGGAGCAGAAAATTTTCTCCAGAAAAAAAAATCTGGAGCAGAAAATTTTCTCCAGAAAAAAAAATCTGGAGAAAATTTTCTGCAGAAAATGAAAAATCTGGAGAAAATTTTCTGCAGAAAATGAAAAATCTGGAGAAATATTCTGTTGAAATTTGGCAGTAGAATATGAATTATTTTTCAATCTATTTTTTTCTCTCCTGAGATCTGTTTTTCAAAATTTATTTTAAAAAACTTTGTCGCCAGCTTTTAATTACCCAAACGGAACCTAGATAATAAAATCTGGAGAAATATTCTGCTGAAATCATGATGTTGTGCTGAAACAAAATAAAACTGCCGATGCAATGTTGGAGAAATATTCTGCTGAAATCATGATTTTCTCCAGAAAAAAAAAAAAATCTGGAGCAGAAAATTTTCTCCAGAAAAAAAAAAAAATCTGGAGAAATATTCTGTTGAAATTTGGCAACAGAATATGAATTATTTTTCAATCTATTTTTTTCTCTCCTGAGATCTGTTTTTCAAAATTTATTTTTAAATTTCTTCTGAACTCGAATTAATTACCCAAACGGAACCTAGATAATAAAATCTGGAGAAATATTCTGCTGAAATTATGATGTTGTGCTGAAACAAAAGAAAACTGGCAATGCAATGTTGGAGAAATATTCTGCTGATATCATGATGTTCTGCTGAAACAGAGAAATTTCATCTCAGTCTCCAGAAAAAAGTTTCTCCGGAAAAGAAAATGTCTGATTCCGAAGATGAAGATGAGGAAATAGATGACACTCCTGAAATTATTCAAGAAACATATACAACAGCATGGTCTTCTCACAAAAATCTCAGACTTGAACATTTTAAAGATGTCATCCGTAAAAATCAGGGGAAAAATCAAATTCCACTCAAAGATCTTGAATTTTATCAAAAAGAAATTCTCTCCCAAATTCCTCGCGATGAAATCACCAGAAAAAAAGTCAGGGAGTTTGTTAAAGCTTCCAAATGGAAAAAAGTCAATGGCAATGATCATGAAATTTTCAATCACATAATACATCACGATGGAAATGACTATGAATATCTGGAAAAGTTCCTCATTGACGATTTTAAATATTTTTCACTGGCATATGATGATCTTCATCTCAAGCGAAAAAAGTTTCTTAATTTCAATCAAGTTCTTTTCTCCCTTCTGAAAAAGAATGGTTTCAATCCAAATGAAGATGATTTCAAACTGCTTATTCTTCCATCAAGAAGGGCAGAACAGGAAAAAATAATCCAAACAATCTTCAAAAAAAACAAATGGAAAGAAAATGGAAGCCAGCGAAGCAATGAGTGATCATGAAAATTGTTCCACTTGCTCAGAGGAGGAAGAAAGGAGTGAAAATGAAACCCCCACAACATCTGATGAGGAATTTATTGTTTCTGATTCAGAGATGGAAGAAGCAGAGCAAAATGAAGAAGAGGAAGATACAGTAGAACTCCTCTTTGAATCATTTGTCAACCTCCAAGAGGAACACAAGATTCTCAAAAATAATCTCCAAAAACAAAGTTGTCTCCTCTGGGAAATCCACCAGGAATTGAAAGAAAAAAAGTGAAGCGAAGCGAAGCGGTGTTTTGAAATCCTGAATATGAATGTAAAACATTTATATTCTGTCTCAGAGATTTTCTGTATCACTCAGCGGGACCCAGGAATTGAATTTATCGGGATATCCTTTCCATTTAACCAAGGCTTTCTTTTTCTTCTGATCGCGGCGAATAATCTTTTCAATGCGAAAAATATTTTGGTTTGTCCTTTGGAGTTCCGCCTCGTAAAATGATCCAGTTATTTTTTCTCCCAACAGATCGACTAACCTATACGTCGGAGGATTTGTGTTCAAAACCTCGTCGACGATAAATATCTCCTCTGTCCAGTTCGGGGTGAAACCTTTATCGAATATCTTTCGTTTGTATTTTGAAATTCGGACTTTGTCATCAACTTTGAATTTTGCTGGGTTGTGTTTAGCATAAATCATGTCTCCGTAAAGATTAGCAAAAACCTGTCTCTCATTTTTCTGTTTGCTCGCCTCTGCAGGTGACATCTTAATGCTTGAATGATAAGTGTTATTATATTGATCCACTAATCTGTCCAGTTTGTCAAAGAAAATTGTATTATTGTTAGCAGAAAACATCCGGAAGAGTTTCTCTTTCATAGTCTTGTTCCAGCGTTCAACCACAGATGACTTTTCTTCGTTCTCTGTGGTATATAATTTTATCCCATTCTTATCCAGGAGATCCTTCATAGTTCCATTGAAAAATTCACTTCCTTTATCTGTCCAAAGCATCTTCGGTTTTCGCTCCCTGAATATGGATCGGAAAGCATCTGCGACTGTTTGTCCTCGCTTGTTTTTCAAGGAGCGAATGAAACCGAACTTTGAGAAAACATCGATCACCATCAGGAGATATCTTATTCCTTTGTTCCATTTTGAAAATTTTCCCATCTCGACTAGATCAGCTGCCCAAATGTTGTCAATCCCATATGAAATAACTCTTCTCTTTGGAAATCTTCTCCTTATCGGCTGGTGAAGTTCGTTTGCCAGATTTTGAGTCCAGCCTTCACTCAAAATCTTTTCCCGTTTAAAACACCTAAACCAAGTTTTTGTTTTGCATCAATGGTATTTCTTGCCAAAGCATGACCCCATTGTCTATCTTTCCAGGGAATAGCATCCAAAGCGGTAACCATCTTTCTGTCTGCTTTGTTTTTACATTTGCAGGGATCTGTTTGTTTTGCGCAGATTGAATAATCTACATCGTGTTGCATAGAAACTGCATCTGTTTTTCCAGTTGGTTGTTGCCAGATTTCAAGAATCTTTCCAGTATCGTCAAATCTTACTTGCTTATCCAATGGGTTCCAAGGGCCAGTAAAGTTATGTCCGGGGAGAGTGAATCCTCCTTTTGGTCTGGGAAGTTTTCCTATCAAGCTGTGAACATCCAATCCACTTCCATCTAAATCTGCTCGATCTGTCTTATATTTTTTATTTGGTCTAATCGCTGTTGACAGTTGATCAAGAGCAGCGGAAGAGGTTTTAGCAATAAATGGTTTCATCTTGTCCAAAGCAAAATCCAATGCTTTTGTCTGCATCTTTTTGTTTCTCAGCAGTTCACTTGCTCCATATCTTCCCATTTCAACTGTTTTTTTCCCGAGCCAGGGAAGAGCATGTGCAACACCAGTCAGTGCAAGTTCTCCAAAGCCCCCACCTTGTGAGGGCAGACTTAGTTTCCCGACTTTTTAACAAATCTTGTTTTCTTTATTCCACAGGAAGCGCAATGGCAGAAAAACATCTTTCTCCCATTTTTTGCAGTCATGGTTCCAGATGGCTCAACGCATTCAGTTTGTTTTTTCTCTTTCACGCAATATGACTTCATTTTCAATCGAAATATTCTTTTATGAATTTCTCATTTTGCATTTGATCAGTCAAACTGAGAGGCTGGAGAATATCATAGAAATCTTTTCCTTGTGCCCATTGATGGAGGAAAAACAAGCAATAATAGCCACAAAGAACACTGTTGATATTTTGATACTGGCTGCTGTTCCAAATTACAGCTTTAGAACTTTTGAATTCGAGAGGATAGCCCATGCCGAAACTATCAAAATACCACGTGAATTTTTTCCCAGGAGCGCAACAAACCCAATGAGTTCCTGCATTTTTCAGCGAATCAAGATTGATGATGCAGGGAGTGTGTTGTTTTGGCATAAATTCGTCTCTTGCAAATATTCCTTTAAAGTTGGGGATCTGCAGAAATTTAATCCATTTCAAAAGATCAAAGTTTGACAGAGGTTTGTTGATGAACTTTGGTTTTAGAGTAATGCTCCGAGCAATGGGATTTTGTTGAATGGACTGTTTGGTCCCAGCAGAAGTCCTTGTCCTGATTTGCTTTTTTTCCCTTTTCCCTTTCCCCACTGTCCGATGAATGGAGGAGGTCTTGCCCAAGGAGTCCCCAGTCTGGGAGCTCCTTTTCCTCCTTTTGGTCTGCCAACTCTTGGAGCTCCTTTTCCTCCTTTTGGTCTGCCAACTCTGGGAGCTCCTTTTCCAAATAAATTTTTCATCATGTCAAGAGCAAGTGGAATTACAATGGATGCCAGAATAGTGCCAAGTGCTCCTCCAGATTGTTTTACGGTTGGTTTCAAAACAACTTGTCCTCCTGATTTCAAGGCAGTTAAAATATCCTGTTTCTGTTTATTTGTCAACAAGGCTTTATTATCAATCAGTTTCTGAATTTTATCTTGAGGGATGAGAAATCCACCCACTTGACTGCCGCTTCCGCTTATCTTTTTAACTATTTGACTTGCTCCTTCACTTGCCAGTCCAGCAAGTGCTGACAATCCAAGTGTTTTTCCTAGGGTTGGCACCAATGTTTTCATTAAAGGAACAACAGCAGAAAGAAGACTTCCGCCTTGTTTCATCACTTTTCTGATTTGCGTTTTTGTTATCTTAATCTCAACTCCTTTTCCCAGAGATTTTGCTTTTGCGATTCTTTTTATTTGATTGGCTGTCAGCATCAGCTCATCGCTTCCACTTGTTTGATTTCGTCCCAATCTCAGAGTAACAGGAGTGTTTGTTCTGAATGCTCTTCCAAGCTTTTCTTTTTGTCCTTTAGACAAATTTACTTTGTATGGGTGATATGTTGTCATTTTTAATGATAACATATGTTTTTCGCGCAGCTTCGCTCCGCTCAGCTTCACGCAATGACCAGCTCATTTCCAACTTTATCAATCTTAGCTGTTTCCTCATAAAGAACCACTGCATGTACATTGAAGGCTGCAGCTGCATTGGCATTCAGCGTATATCGAAATATCAACTGCTTGGGATCTCTTGTTGGTTTTTCAGCTTGTAAGACAAGTCGAAATAAATGAGGCGAAGAGAGATTGAAGTTAGCCAAATTAACTGAGTACCAGTGTTGAAGTCATTTTTCCTCATTGCATAAGCCATGACATCATTGAATATTCTAACTTTTGATTCCGTGTCATAGTCAGTTTCAGGATAAAATACTCCATTTCCATACTCTAATCTGCAAGTTGATAGGGATGAGTTTGCATTTGCTGCATTCAGCTTAAAAGTATCAAAGAGATATGGGTTATCTTCTGCAGGGTCATCATTGGGTGGAGCTGCTCTTTTCAGCCAGACAAAAATATGTTTTACATTGTCAATGCTCGCTGAAATCTGGAAGAATCCTGATGATTGTGCAGGAGGTGATTGATCATATATCTCCCTCAGATACTTCCATTGCGATTCTTTCAGGAATGAACTGACAAATTTATCATAAAAGAATCTTTTGGTGTCAATCTCGGCACCCAAAGCAAAAATCGATTAACAACTCTTCCAGGATCTGTCCATTTGCCATATGAATTAATTCAGAATCTTGTTGAAGATTAATTTCGAATTGCAGCTGCATTGGGACTAACATCTTGTCTTCCAGTTCCTCGAAAAAGGAGAAACGATTCGGGGGATAATGCAATTAACATCTTTTGCTCCTCCAGTTCCATTGTCTCGAAGAGCTTGAGTTTGCAGTCGTCTCGCTTCAAATCCTGTGTTATTCGCAGCAGTTGTCGCATTCGTGTCCAGATACCAGAAACTGTTCTTTGCTACTGATCTGCTGAAGTCATCTGAGTATTCCAACAGATTTTTAACAAAAGTAACTTTATGCAGATTATCAGGTTCATAAACAATCTTCCCTGCAGATCTGATGACCATGTGTTTTATCAGGGAATGAGAACCATTCAGCACTGTTATCCTATCAGCAGCGCATATCCAGCACCATCTGCTAATTTCTGGAGTTGAAATTGCACTTCAAAATAAGCGTTATGCCAGTCATAGAACGCTGATCTGTCATTGATGGTAAATTTATAACCATTTTTTGTTTGATGTTCTCCATTAGCTGGAGCTCTGATTACACTATCCAACTGGAATCTTACTAATTCATTTCTTTGGAGATATTCATTCGATCGAAAAGCCATTTTAATAGATTATTTTAAATTCCTTGGCCACTGATTAGTCTATTCAAGATATCATTTGCACTTTCTCCAGAAGTTGAAGCAGGGAGCGAAGCCGAGAGTGAAGCCGAGAGTGAAGCAGGGAGCGATTGTGGTTTTTTTCCTCGTTTCGCAGATGGTTTTCCAATCTTCATATTTCCCAGTTTTTTCATGATCAAATCACCTGATTTTTCAACTGCTGCTTTACCCAGTTTTTCTCCAGCGTGAGAAATTCCTGCGTCCAAAGCTTTTTTAGCAAATGGTTTCGCGACTTTCTTTAGAATTCCTTTCATGGCTGGTCCTGCCATCTTTTTCAGTGGCTTAAAGATAGAATCAAAAATGATTCCTGTTCCTTTATGCTTATAAACAAACTTTCCCAGTTTGGGGTTCCAGACTCGAGAAAATTCATATGCTTTCATTTTAGATTCGTTTTTTTAATATCAGCGAGAAAGCTGTGTCTGCTCCATTCAGGTTAACAATTCTTCTTTTCCCGTCTGTGATATACATCCGAATTGAGCTGATCGTGTTTTTGTTTACAGGACAGAAAGCTATTTTTATGGGTTCGCGTTCAAAACTCCATGATGCCTGCAGAACAGATGTAGAAAAAGAATAGATGATATCCGTCTCTTCTCCATCTACAAGCGAATCATTTGTCAGATCGCAATGAATGTTCAGCATATCAGTATCTTGACTAAGATTTGGAACTCTGGGACCAATATTAACTTTCTCTTTCAGAATCTTTTTATCAAAACCCACAAGATCATGGAAATTTGATTGAGTGAAATCTAGTTGATAATTTTCAGCTAATGTTATTGTTACTCTGAAAGTTTCATTGCTGAAAGCCAGATTGATTGGAAAAACATCTTCTTTTCCAGATTCTTTCACCACTGTTGCTTCCCGAATGAAATCATTCATTCCAGTATACCCCCAAACTCCAGCAGGAAAAGCAATATCGGAAAATGTTTTCCCGCCATCGGAAGAAAACCTGATCAGTTGATTTTCATATTGAGGATTGATGTTATACCACGTAAAACTCATATTGATGATTCGTTTCAACCCAACAACATAATGTTCATTCGGATCAAGAATAATTTGACGATTAAATTTTGTTGTGAAATCTTCAGGTTTGTTTTGTCTGTTCTTAACGGCGTAAGATGACAGGATGATTTCTCTTTCCATTTTATGGTTTAAAATAGTTTTTATAGATCTTCTCGTGCTGGGATTTGTTGATAACTGACTCTTTCAGGAGAAGATCAAGAATGCCCACTCCAGTGTTTCTGATGTTCAAATTTGTGTTTCCAGCAAGAATGGAGCCAATGATTACCTCAAGTTTCTTGAGAAGTTCTTTAGGATTGGAGAACAAGCGAACAGCTCCACCTTTTTTTCTTCGAGTTTTGATCCCCGAGCCTTGAAATGTTTCCTTTTTTTTGAAATAATGCATCAAGTAGTCATTTATTGCTTGGAATGAACGATCTATTCCTTGATGCTGTATATGCCTCTGCTCTGCAGTTATTTCTCCTCTGTTAAACTTTTTAGTCCAAGATGCTTTATACCCTTTCAGTTGATTTTTCCGATGATTTGCAATCTTAAGAATATCGTTGAGATATTTTTTTTTCCGCTGCGCTGAGATGTTCGTCTGGTTGAGAACTTCTTCCACTGTATCATAATCAGCAAGATTCAAATTTGTCAAAATCTCATTTGCTTCTTCCTCAAGGACTTTTTCATATTTAGGAGGATCATCTTCTTCTTCTTCTTGAAGCGAGGGATCGGGATCTTCTGCCATTATTTCTTCATATGTTGGTGGATTTACTGGGATTTGTTTAGCTGCTTGCGGCGAAACAATCTCATCGTCAAACAAACCGCCAACATCCATCTCTTCAAATGGATCGACTTCTGGATAATAATCTATGCCTGGATCGACTTTTGGTTTTCTCCTCCGAACTGGCAAAGCTGGCTGCCTCAAATTCGACGCAACAACCTCATCTAGTTTTTCAGTCACAGGACGGAACATTTTTGCTAGTCCAGTTTGGCTTGTCTCTTCTCCTAACTTTTTCTGAGTGATGACATCGTGAACAAAGTTGATTTTTTTACCCAAAGCAGATTTGCTTTTGGCCATTTCATTCCATTTTAATAAACTCATTTTAAGTCCAGGAACATGAATTTGGATGAAGAACAAGATGAAGAACAAGATGTTCATCTAAATTTGTTTTCTGGGAAATAAAATGAAGATTCCAAATTATGATTGCCATGACCCAATCACAAACTTTCGACAGCTGCAGCCTTTTATGCCGGATCGAACTTTCAGAATGTTGATCTGTGGTCCTTCAAGATCTGGAAAAACAAACGTTCTCCTGGATATGATCCTCCGTCCGCAGCTGTATTACGATAAGATCTTCCTCTATGCAAAAAATCTGGATCAAGCTAAATATCAACACCTGATGAAAACATTTCGCCCAATCAGCAAAGAAGCTGGATATGACATCATTGAAGCATCTCAGGATGAAATCATCCCAGTTTCTGAGCTGTCAGGAGAGAATCAAAAACTGGTTGTTTTTGACGATTTTGTTTGCGAGAAAAACCAAAAGCCATTGATTGATTATTTCATCCAAGGCAGACACAAAAATTGTTCTGTGATTTATCTGTCACAAAGTTATTTCCAAACACCAAAAGATATCCGCTTGAATTGTTCTCATCTTTGCATTTTCGAGTTTCCCAGCAACAGGGAACAGACTGCGATCTGCAAAGAAAACAACATAAAGAAAGAAGATCTGATGAAAGCCACGCGTGATCCGTTCTCTTTCCTCTATGTGGATAAACCAAGGAAATTCATGGCTAAAAACTTTGATGAAAGACTTTAAAATGAGCTACTCAAATGGATTGCTTTCTGAAACAACAAGCACCTCACATGGAGGACGAGATGGAAGAGATGGATTGCCAGGAGTTGGTTTTAAGCTGACATCCACAGGAGATTATGACATGTCAAATAGAAAACTAGTTAATGTCGCTGAAGGAACAGGAAATGCAGATGCAGTTACAAAACATCAAGTTGACTCGTTGAAAAACAGTGTAGAAACCAAACTGATTCAACTGAGAGCAGATTCTTTGCAGGTTGATGGTTCTTCTCATATGACTGGAGATCTTGATTTGAGAGGAAAGAAACTGATTCTTCCTGGAGAGATTGACATGGATCGAAAGTTGATCATAAATCTGGATACAGATGAAAACCAAGATCTTTCTGCTGTGAATATGATTACTTTGAAAAAGTTTCATCCAAACGCACCTGCTCACACGCATGAAGTGACGAAAGACATCGATCTGAAAGGACTGTTTCATGTCACACAATCAAAACAGCAGACTTATGAGGATCTTTCCGCAAACTATAACAATCTGATCTCCTATGACGATGCAAAGAATGTTTTTGTCAGCAGAAAAGAAACATTTCCAATGGAAACAAGTTTGGATATGGGAACGAATTTCATCTTCAACGTAAAAGATCCAACAGCAATCGATCAAGCAGCCAACAAAAAATATGTGGACACGGCAGTCTCCGGGCTGGCAGCCAATAAGCTTTCTTTGTCAGGTGGAACAATGACTGGTACTCTTGATATGGGATCGGAGAAAATCATCGGTCTTCCCGATCCAAAAACATCCAATGAAGCAACATCAAAACAATATGTTGATACACAGTTAAATGAGAAGACAGTAGCTCTGGCAGTGGAACTGATCAAAACAGAAACTGACCTTAAAAAATATGTCAATGAATCGCATATATCTTCAACCTCCCACTTGAAGGATGAATTCCGGTATTTGATGGAGGATGTGGATGAATCCAGCTCTGAACATAATATGACAGTGACTGGTTTGTCTGATTTTGCAAGTTCACCCCATCAGTTCAATAAAAAAGCGTATGATTTGAAAATAACAAAAGATGTTTTCAATGAATACTCTGGGAGACTTGGTTTCAACATGCTGAAGCTTCCAGAAGGAGAATATACGATTTGTATTGAATTCTTCCCCGCTTCCATGACGGGTGTGAGTGTTGACGTAGTTTCCACGAGCTTGAATATCAATCAACAATCAACGAAGAAGTTTTCCAACTATTCTCGATCAATCATTCATATGCATAAATGGCGGATTACCTCACCAGAGTTCATTTATCTGGATCTGAAATGGCAAGGAACAGCATCATCAACTGTTCAAGGTCCAGCAAATCTGATTATTTATGGCGTCAAAGGTTCTCAATCAGATGTGCCAAGTTCTGTTTATGATGCTCCCTTTGTTTATGAAAATCAGACGATGACTATGCAAACTGATTTAGATATGAATGGTCATCAACTAATCGGAAATAAATCATCTTTTTTCTTGAGTGGGTTTATGGGGGCGCCAGCATTATATATCAAATTTAATGGGGATGATGATGATTTACTCATTCCCATTGATTGTACATTAAAATCAATTCTGCTTTTTATTATACATCGAGACCAACCAGTTTATCCACCCGTCAGCGTTGAAATTGCAAAAAGAACCTTCTCATCAACCAAAAACGGCAGAACACAAACCATACCGATTAATCTCTCATTGAAGGCATTGGATTCTATTCAGGTCAGACCGTTCACCACAAACCCTCCCACATTTTTTAGTTACCGGGTTTCTTTATTGTTTGAAGTCTAAAAATGAGCATCAAAAGAATTAAATCTTTACGACCAAGCCGTGATCAGCGAAGGCAGAGCATCTTCAGTTTCAACCACATTTCTCCTGACATAACAGAAGAAAAACTGGAAGAGATCAAGCAATTCTATCGATTTTATCATAAAAGATTTTGGTGTTTGAAAAGAGCTCACAAACATTTCAAAAAGATGAATTTGTTTGTGAATTTAGCATCTTCCGCTCTTGTTGCGATTGGAGCGATTGCTGGAGGAGTTACTTTGAATCCCATCGTTTTGGGAGTGATTTCAGGTGCAGGACTGATCATTAAAACAGGGAATGAAATGAAGAAATATGCAAACAAAATTGAAATGACAAAGTTCGCGTTTACAACTTACGAGAAAACATTGACTGATCTGCGTTTTGCCTTGAGGAGTGCCATATTTAATCGAGATGAATTTCTTCCAGCAATGGAAGCGATTGATGGGATTGTGATTGATCTGGGATTGGATTTGGAGAAGTTTGAGAGAAAATATGATTTGCTGTTTAAATAATTTTTTCATTTCTGGAGGAAATGAAAAACTCAGTAATCTTTGATGAATGTAGTTCGTGTCCAAAATTCAGGCGGTGATGAGGATGATTTTTGTGGATAGAAAGTCCACTGTCCTTTTGAGAGATTCTCCCTGTATTCTTCTTGATCAGGATAAGATTCATAGCCGTGTTTGTCGAACCATTTTTCAACATCCCCATAATTTTTTGCTCGAAACCACACACCGGAGCGCATATTAGCAATCACATTTTGGTCATTTTTTTCTGCTAGCGCTTCTTTAAATTCCTCAGCTGAAGAGAATCCTTTGAAGTTTTCTTTCACTTGATCCCAAATAGAATCAGAAAAAACAAAACTTCCATCAAGTGGCTGGAGAGCAGGTTTGGGAGGAAGAGATGCCAGTTTTGACTCCTCAAGTTTTTCTACTTTGAATTTCTCTCCGTCACTTCTTCTTGAAAAACTGTTTCTCCCGCTTTTCAGTGCATTACGGATAGTTCCTGGATCAACCTTTAATTCTTTTGCAGCTTCTGCTACACTTGGAAAAGATAATGTTGCTGACGACGATGAAACGCAGATGGGGATAGACTGATTCTTCTTTGGAGTTGGCGCTTCATCTTCCTCCCATGGTTCTGTCAGCGGTCCTTTTTCAAAGGTTCTGGATAGAAATAATTTCTTTCCATCTTTTCTGACAAAACGTTTATCATCATAACGTTTGTATGCAGCATAGATTGCCTGACGAGTCACACCAATCCATTCAGCCATATCAGCCATTGTTTCAAAAGTTTTCAGAGGCGGCTCTTTGGGAGAGTTATGAACAGAGACTCGATCTTGAGCTTGATTTGCGACCAGGACTTTTTTATCTTTGAAAGTAAAAACATTCCTTCCTTCATTGATTGCTCTGTTAAAAGTTCTTGGAGCGATCTTCATAAATCTAGCCAGAGCTGTCTGTGTATCAAATCTTTGGCTGACTCGTTGTTTTGTCACTGCATCGATTAAAACCCACATTTTAATAGTGGGAAAAAAAATAAAAAAACCACAAGAATTTTGGAGAAATATTCTGCTGAAAATCAAAAAACATTATTTCTAAAATCTGGAGCTAAAAATTCAACAGGAACACTCTCTCCAGATTTTTAGCAGGAACAACTTGATTATATCCTGGATATAATCAATCACACATCCCCTCATTGAGGAATATCATCTTCATTTTGATCCTCATAATCATCAAACGCTGAGGCTGTTTGAACCATCTCCTCCACAAGAACTTCATCAACAATCGCTGTGATAGATTTTACATTTCCGCAGAAAAGATGTTTGACAGAAAAGACAACCTGTCCAAAAAGTGGCATAGAGATGAGTTCTTTCTGCCTCAAGATGGGTTTCTTTTTTCCATCAACCAACTCCCAGAAACGACAGGAGAAATCTGTTTTGGGGATTTTGGAGGGATAAATCTTAGCGAAGATCTTTTCCTGCTCAGATTTATCTGTTTTCAAGAGAGTGAAATCTTCCGCGTGAAACTTAGCATAAGACGGAGAAAGTTTCTTCACTTCCGGTTGTTTCTGAATTGCAAGTGATCGAAGATGAGCTTCCAGATCACGAAAAAAAGAGATGCTTTCTTCAGGGAGATTGATCCCCAGTGAAAAAGAATCTCCTTCATGAGCAAAGATTTTAAACTTTGTTTGGAGTTTCAGTTGAAGTTTTTTATCATCGAGAGAACAGGGGAGCAGACAATATGAGATCTTTCCAGAGGTTCGTTTTTGAGGATCTTCAAGAATGATCTTGGAAACAGAGACTTTTTCAGGATTCATTTTCTTGATGGAGAGAAAAAATCATTTTATTTCCAAATCCATTTTTCTACAAACTTTCTATCTTCTTCAGTTCTCATTGGAAGAAAACCAGTAGCCATGTCTACAGCTTTCTGAAAGTTGATCTCGTGTTCAACTCCTTCCATCCATCTGATTTCTTCATCTATTTTACAAAACTTTATTTCGTTTCCAGTTTGCGTGAGCTTTCTTCTTTTCATTTTTCTATGAAAAATTCAAAACGTGGTTTGAAAATCTTCAAGGCAGTCGCTCATTCCAGCTAACCCAGTTGAAACTATTTTGGAGAGTCCTTTCTTTGAACAACCCTGAATAATTTTATCAATCATAACTTTCTCTTTCATCAAATCGAGAAACTTTTCCAGTCTGGGAGATTTCCAAGTGACTTCATGAGATTTTTCATTTGAATCAAGAAAATGCGTTCTTTTCTTGCTGAGTTGATTGAAAAAAACTGTTCTGGATAAGCCAAATCTTTCCTGAATTTCCTCTGCAGATGAAAAATCTTCTCCGTCAATCTGGATAAATGGCGAGTCTTCTTCCGCCTGAATCCAGAAAGTTTTTTTGTCAGCTCTTCTAAAATACTTTGTGTTGTTTGATTTCAAAACTCTCACAATCGTTTTTGATGGAAGACCAGTTTGTTCCTGAGCTTCTTTGAATGTGAAAAAAGTTTGCTTGTCTTTTCCTTCCTCTTGGATTGAAAACTTCATTTTAAATGGAATAAAAAATCTTTTTCTCCAAATAAAATGTCAACGTTGACTGCATGGAAATCATTTGCACGATCATCCGGATTGAAAGGATGGTCTCGACTGAAAAAAGATGATCTGGTCAACTTTCTTTTTGAAAATCTATGGACTGGAAGTGGAAACGATCGGCGTAAAAATCCTTTGGATGAAAAAAATAAAAGACTTGATGTTCCAGTGCTGATTCCGGAGAGAAGAAGAGTTCCTCCCAGAAGAATTGCACCAACCATCCAAAGACAAACAGCAAATATTTCAGACTGGGCAACTTGGCTAGAAAATGTAAATGATGCAGAAATCAGAAGAAGAACAACTCCTGCAGTTGAACGACTGAAAAGACAGATTGCTGCGCTGTGGGAACAAAGACTGAACGTGGAAGAAGGAAGATCTGCTCTGAGAGGATTTGCCAGACAGCTGATCATTCAAGGAGATGACTCTCCAACTCCACAAGATTTTCTCCGGAGAGCTAGAAATGAAGTCGTTGAGCTGATAAGACAAAATCGGCAGACAAAAGTGAAGTGCATTCTGGTCTCTCTGCTGGTAAAACCTGATTTGAGTGACGACAGCATGATTGAAGAAACACCTTTCTCTCACTCCCACATGAAAAGAAATCTGGAAGGAAATGACGCAGGAGAGTTGTTTGATCAAATGAGTGCAGAAATGCTGATCAACTTGGAAAACTTTAATCAAAGAGGATCAAACTGGGCTTTTGAGCGAGTTGTCAGACTTGAGCTGCATCTTATCCGATGGAGACCACTGAGAGGATCTTCATGGATTCCACTTCCAAAGGAGGTGGCAAACAAAAACGCTGTGATTAACATGAAAAACAAAGATGAAATGTGTTTCAAATGGTGCATAACAAGAGCAATGAACTGGACAACAAACCCAGAAAGAATTACACCTCTCCTGAGAAAACAAGCTGAAGAGTTTGATTGGAGCGGAATTTCTTTTCCAACAACTCTAGAAGATATCAGAAAGTTTGAGAAAAGAAACAACATTTCAATCAATGTATTTGGATGGGATAGAAATCTTTTTCCTCTGAGAGTAACTGAAGCAGAACAAAAAAAACACGTGGATCTGCTGCTGCTTAAAAAAGATTTCAAAACTCATTTCTGTATCATTAAAAACTTTTCTCGATTGGCTGGATCACAAGTTTCCAGAACAAAAAGAAAAAGATTTTTCTGCAAAAGATGTCTCAATTCATTTCCCAGTGAAGAAAGTCTGGTAAAACACAAGATCAACTGCAGAGAATTTGAAGCAACAAACGTTGTTATGCCTGAAGGAAAAACATGTTCTTTCCAGGGCTTCTCAAAGATGATTCATGTTCCTGTTGTCGGTTACGCTGATTTTGAGTCGATTTTAAAGCCAGTTGAAGATCCAGGAAAGATGAAACAAACGCAGAAAATGACAGAACATCTTCCATGCGGATTTGCTTTTCATCTCGTCTCTCCTTTTCTGAAGATGGAACCTGTTTTGAAACGAGCAGGAAATGAAAAAGAATCAGCTGAGCTTCCAAAAGAATTTGTGAGAAAACTCATTGAGGAAGTAAAAACTGCTCAACTGAAACTAAAATCAAAGCCTATGGATCCACTCACTCCAGAAGAATGGCATGCATTCAATCAAACATCATGGTGTTGGCTGTGTCGAGGTGAATTTGAGAGAGAAGGAGAAAAGATGAAAGTGCGAGATCACTGCCATTTTACTGGAAAATTCAGAGGAGCTGCACATCGCTCTTGCAACAGAATGTTTCAGAGACCAAAATTTACTCCAGTGTTTTTTCATAACTTGGCGAACTATGACTCACATCTTTTTGTGCGAGCTCTGGGTTTACTGGATGAAATTCTGGAGATTCAATGCATCCCCAACAACGAAGAGAAATATATTTCTTTTTCCTTGAAATTTGAGCTGAAAAGAGAAAAGATCTGTGATGGAAAAGAAGTCATTGTGAAACATGAAATTCGATTCTTGGATTCTTTTAAATTCATGGCGTCTTCTCTGGGAAATCTGGCTGGTAATCTCCCCAAGACAGATTTGCTGGAAACTGCTAGATTTTTCCAGGGAGAAAAGTTTGATTTGATGACGCGAAAAGGAGTTTATCCCTATGAGTTTATGGATTCATTTGAAAAGTTTTCAGAACAACTTCCAGAGAGAGAATCATTTTTCTCCAGTTTGAATGATGCAGGGATTGGAGAAAAAGATTTTGAGCACGCAAAATATGTCTGGCAGAAATGGCAGATGAAAAACATGGGAGAATTCCATGATCTCTATCTGAAAACAGATGTGTTGTTGCTGGCTGATGTTATTGAAAACTTCAGAAAACTTTGCGAAGAAAACTATGGATTGGATCCTGCACAGTTTTTCACGACCCCAGGGATGGCATGGAACGCAATGCTGAAAATGACTGGAGTTTCTTTGCAACTGTTGAATGACGTAGATATGCTGCTGATGGTTGAACGAGGGATGAGAGGAGGCAACGCAAATGCATTCAAGCGATATGCAAAGGCAAATAATCAGTTTATGAAAGATTTTGACGAAACGTTGCCTGCAAAGTTTCTGGTTTATCTAGACGCAAATAATCTTTATGGCTGGGCAATGTCAAAACCTCTTCCAGTTGGAAAGTTTGCCTGGATGGATGATCCGTCAAAATGGAAAGCATTTGTGAATGGAGAAGGCGTTGGATGCATCCTGGAAGTGGATCTGGAATATCCAGAAGAACTGCATGATGATCATAATGATTTTCCGCTTGCTCCAGAAAGTCTCAAGTTGGATGGAGTATGGAAGTTGACTCAAAATCTGAGAGATAAAGAAAAAATAGTTCTGCATGGAGAAAATCTGAAACTCTTTCTTTCCCTGGGAATGAAACTGAAAAAGATTTGGAGAGGAATCTCATTCCAAGAAGCTCCGTTCATGAAAACATATATTGAGACGAACACAAAGTTGAGAATGAACGCAAAAAATGCATTTGAAAAAGATTTCTTCAAGCTGATGAACAACTCAGTGTTTGGAAAGACAATGGAGAACGTGAGAAAGCGCGTTTCCATTGAACTAGTCAAAGATGTTGAACGAGCAGAAAAACTGATCAATAAACCAAACTTTGCTGATCTGCAGATTTTCGATGAGTTTTTGATTGGGATAAAGATGAAAAAGACACAAATCTGCATGAACAAACCAGTCTTCGTGGGAATGTCAATCTTGGATCTCTCCAAAACTCTGATGTTCAACTTCCATTATGGCTACGCAAAAGAAAAGTGGAAAGATCTGCAGGTTCTTTATACAGAAACAGATTCACTTGTTTATGAGATTGGGACAGAAGATTTCTATGCAGATATTGCAGATGATGTTGTAGAATGGTTTGACACAAACGACTTTTCCAGAGATCATCCTGCAGTGTTAAATGGATTGCCTATCGTGAAAGAAAATAAGAAAAAGATTGGGCTGATGAAAGATGAGTGTGCCGGAAAAATCTTAACGGAATTTGTTGCGCTGAGACCAAAACTTTATGCTTTCCTGCTGGATGAAGGAAAAGAAGAAAAGAAAGCAAAAGGCGTGAAAAAATGCGTGAGAAATCAGCTGCGATTTGAAAACTTTATGAGATGTTTGAATGGAGAAGGAAAATTACTCAGGAAGCAAAACGTCATTCGCAGCAGAGAACATCATCTTTTTACAGAAAGAATGGAGAAGATTGTACTGTCTGCCAATGACGACAAGAGAGTGATTTTAAAAAACGGCATAGATACATTTGCGAAAGGACATTGGAGATTGAAATGAATTTTCTCTGTTTCAGCAGAACATCATGATATCAGCAGAATATTTCTCCAACATTGCATTGCCAGTTTTCTTTTGTTTCAGCACAACATCATAATTTCAGCAGAATATTTCTCCAGATTTTATTATCTAGGTTCCGTTTGGGTAATTAATTCGAGTTCAGAAGAAATTTAAAAATAAATTTTGAAAAACAGATCTCAGGAGAGAAAAAAATAGATTGAAAAATAATTCATATTCTGTTGCCAAATTTCAACAGAATATTTCTCCAGATTTTTTTTTTTTTTTCTGGAGAAAATTTTCTGCTCCAGATTTTTTTTTTTTTCTGGAGAAAATTTTCTGCTCCAGATTTTTTTTTTTTTTCTGGAGAAAATTTTCTGCTCCAGATTTTTTTTTTTTTTCTGGAGAAAATCATGATTTCAGCAGAATATTTCTCCAACATTGCATCGGCAGTTTTATTTTGTTTCAGCACAACATCATGATTTCAGCAGAATATTTCTCCAGATTTTATTATCTAGGTTCCGTTTGGGTAATTAAAAGCTGGCGACAAAGTTTTTTAAAATAAATTTTGAAAAACAGATCTCAGGAGAGAAAAAAATAGATTGAAAAATAATTCATATTCTACTGCCAAATTTCAACAGAATATTTCTCCAGATTTTTCATTTTCTGCAGAAAATTTTCTCCAGATTTTTCATTTTCTGCAGAAAATTTTCTCCAGATTTTTTTTTCTGGAGAAAATTTTCTGCTCCAGATTTTTTTTTCTGGAGAAAATTTTCTGCTCCAGATTTTTCATTTTCTGCAGAAAATTTTCTCCAGATTTTTCATTTTCTGCAGAAAATTTTTGTCAACTGAATTTCTGGAGAAATATTTCTGCAGAAAATGAAAATCTGGAGAAATCTTTTTGTCAGCAGAATATTTCTCCTGATTTCAACTGAAGATTTCTCCTGATTTCAACTGAAGATTGCTCTAAAAGAATTTCAGGAGATATAGTATAGTAGATAAGGATAGCCTGGTTCCGATGGATCTCGGTGCCCCCCCCCCCCCCCCCCCCCCCCTAGTGTGCGTATTCGTATCTTATGTGAATTTCGTGATAATCATAATATGCTGTATTTGACAGGAATATGAAGTGGCACTTTTACAATCAATGAAATATTTCTTGATAAATTTAAACAGAGAGTTGGCATTCGGGATTTTTTCAAGATTTTGGGCAAAGTTGAGAAATAAGATTCTGGATATTTTATTTGAGTTGTGGTGATTTTGGCATAGGGAGTCAATTCGAAAAATATAATGAATTATGTGCTGAAATTAACGAAAAGAATATTTTTACGTTAAAAACTAGCTTGGGGGGCCACCGGATGCATCGGAACCAGGCTATCCTTATCTACTTTTACAGTTCAGTATCACGTTAGAAGTCGCTATTGTTTGTTTCCTCGTTACAATAGGGATTATTAGCTGATCATCGTACATTAGTAAAACCTCCTACGGTCTTTTCATATCGTCTCTAACTGTCCTACGCCCTATTTTGAAAGTTTAAGATGGCCAATGAAACAATAGTTTTACCGTATATTATTCATGTGCCAAAAACTACATCCCTTAAAGGTTTCATCCTGTTTGCTTCACTAGATTTCAGTTGATGTGATCCGTGCAATGTCTTAAGTATGTTTCTTCTACTCACAGAAGTAACACTTTTGTTAGGGAAGCGTTTATTTAATAACTAGTCGATGAATTTTTTTTTAAATCTTTTGATCTAAAGTTGTACATGTAATGCACGACCTCTGTAAATTTCAGGTGCATTGAATCATTTTAAAGGCGCGAAATACAATTAAAAGTATATGGGACTTTTGCATTCGTCTTCCAAAGTTTCATTGCCGTATTATTTGTTTACAGCTAGTTTATTTCAGGACTTCCTCTTTTGTCTAAATCCTACATATTTGTACGCTGTGGAATCAACAAGTTTGCCATTCCTTCAACACAAACCTTGCCGAACGTGGGGGAGGGGGCGGGGGGGGGGGGGGGGGGGGGGGGTGGATCGCGGTGAGTTCCCCCGCGATGTTTTTCCTTTTTTTTTACTTCACGCGTTCCCCACTATCTCGGAGCCTGGAACAGGCTGGGCTTTTCCGAAAGCAAGCAGCAAACGAAAACCAGGACGAAAGCAAGCGAACGAAGCCGCGAGAGGAGTGGGGCGAGAGAGAAGAAAAGCCTGCACGAAACCCCCTCCTTTTTACATACCTCGCGGCTCTCAGCGACCGCGTATTTCTATTGGCTAAGAGAACTAATTATGTAATAAATTACTAGAGAAAACATGGCGTTGGTTGACGGAGACCTTCTTTAGGTTCTACAGGAGATCAAAGCGTTGGTTTAGACTTGAAGCATGAACAGAAGCAAGCTGTTGTGTAGAGCGGTCTAAAATGCTTAACATTGAGCGACAGACCTATGCGGTAAATAAATTGCAGCGTGGAAAGCGTTCTAGCTGTAACCACATCAATCGACCTAGGCATCATTATTGTACTATTTGTGGTTGTGCTGGATTTGAGTTTTGCAAAGTTTAAATAATTAAATAAAAACCTGTAAAATGCTGTAAAAAAAGAGGGAAAAGAAACAATTAATCAAAGGGATGAAAGTAATAATAAATTTACAAAAACAGATTTCAGTCCCCTTGACCATTAAAAAAATATTCTGACAACAGTGCTTTTGTGATTTTATTAAAATTTCTCAGATTATTCCTAGCTAAAACTTCTAGAGGAAAACATGATTTAAAAACCTAATGGAAATAAAGCAGTGACTAACATTTATTGTCGCATCTGAACAAAAAACAACAAAAAAAATCCCTATAGAAAGACATCCAATTCTGGCCATAATTAAGATCCGTTAAAAATTGTGATTACGAGGACCTCAAGCAAAAAGGAATTCAAACTTCTGGGATTCAAAATGAAAATATAAGATGTTTTAGCGCTCTAGTCTGCATTTGCAGCGCACGAATTTAGGGTGCTTATGTAGGAGCACTTTCCTTCTTCGGGCCTTCCTTCGGGCCCTCCCTTACAAGAGAGTGGAAGTACAGTAAGTTATGGAGAGTGGTTTCTCAGGGAGTCAACTGTTATAGTTGTTATTCGTAAGTAACAACTCTCCTTACAGACAGATAATTCTTAATAAGGTATTTATAGCGGAGCACTAGCCGGGCCGAAGGCCCGGCTGCGCAGCCCCATACTCATAGAACCTATGCCGTCATTTTTCATGGTCATGGCTAGCGGAATGTTTCGCGGGCGCTGTCTGCAACAAAAACATGTGTGTCACAACATCCGGGATCTTAGCGGAGGACTGGCTCGCGGGCGCGTATGACGTCGCAAAACATGCGCGTACGACGTCATGTTGAAACCAAAGCGAGGCTTTTTTTTCGCGCGGTTACACGACCGAATGTCACGTCAGCTGGGAAAACACTTTGATGTTTTGCTGTGTTTATTGAGCGGAGAAAACGGTTTAAATTAAAGTCGTTATTTTCCTGCATTTTTTCGTGGTTTGCTACTCAAGAAAGGGATACTCAGAAGCCGCTTTAGTGGAAAAAGAAGAGCTTTCAGGGATAAAATCTTGCTTCGAGGAACTATATACGTTTTTAGCGATGCGAGAGATGGGTTCGTTTTACGGATTTCAGCACCAATGCGGAGATTTAAAGAATTTCCAAGCACAGTAGTCGCCGGAGGGACTTAAAGGTAAAACAAATTACATTTTTCGATGGGAATTTATCTTGATATCAATCTGTGATTGACTTTTTGTTAATGTGTTCTCGTTAGTTTTGGAGAATTGTTTTTAAACGTGTAGCTTAAATTCAGTTGTATTAATTTCTTGAATTTCATCGAAGACACGGCTCGGCCTCGATGCGCGTTTTGCGTTTTGCTTTTCAACATAAACTAATGGAGATTTGAATAAAATTTTTCGAAAGAAGATTGTGTTGTCCATTTTTATGTGTTTGTTCATTCATTACATAGGTTGAAAAGCGATTTTATGTAAACAAAACAAGACTTGAATTTTATTATAGTTCTAACTTCACTCGCGTGGCCGTATGCAAATATGTTTGTGTATTTTTGGCAATTTTGATTTCCAAATCAGTTTCTCAGGCATTTTTTTGACAAGCTACAACTGTATTTTTTAACAGTAGTCGTAATAGTTATTCTAGACGGAGAAAAAGTTGTTTTTGTGAACTTTTGTACGGTCTAAATGTACTGTGCAGACGGTCGGGTAATACTGTTTTTGAGAATTGCTAAAATTGAAAAATAGCCCGGTCGTCAATATTAATCTTAATTCTTGTGCTTCCGACCTTTCACCTATTAGTCAAGTTTCATCTTAGTTAAGCTTGTTCAGAGGGTCTTCAGAGGGCGCCGCTGTTAGGCTAAGCCTAACTATATATATTACAAAATGTTTAAACAATCGCCCCTCCAAACTTAAATGCTGATCAATGGTAGAGCAAGAAAACGTGTTGAAATGCTTCTTTTCTGAACTATTTTTCCTACAAGCTCTCCCATCCTCCTTGATGGTTTTATGGGGTAAACAAAAAAGTAGGTAAAGCCCTTTGAGAAGTCAGTACACAGACAAACTTCACCTGCCTCTTTCTCCTCCCATAACATCCTTGATATTCAAGGTATGCCATAGTTAAAGGGGCATTGTCACGCAGGTTTTGCTGTGTTTTGGTCAAAATACACTAAATATATGACAAAGTACCTTTGCTCAAACATAAAACTGCTTTTAAAACACCATCAAAATAATAATTTCAAGTGAAATCTTCAAGGAAGAACAAGCCATAATTAGTTTTTCTGCAATTTTTTCCACGACTCTTGGGAGGAACTTGAAAAAATTGGCCAATTTTTTCAAGTTGCAATCCATTTCCATCCTGGCCATCCGCAGCCAAAGATAACGAATACTAGTTTCTGCGCACTGGTAGAATATTTATCAACAAAACTGGACCATTATTTTAAGGTTTCCATTGATAAAAATATGTTTTTTGGCTTTTCAAAGTGATACTAAAAATAGGTGACTGTGTCCCTTTAAATGGAGTAGATATATTGATCATAGAAAACAATCGATAGGCTCAAGTCGTACTTGAGCGCCCTAGAACCCTGTAAGCTTTCGTAGCTCACTCGTGTTTACCTCCAAAAACCGCCAAAGTTTGATCGCAAAATTAAAAACAGTAAAACGATGAGAGGTGCGATGGAGTGCGACGTTCAAAAATAAAAGAATAACTATTTCTTCTCAATAGATGGTGCAATTATCTTATCTTCATATTCAAAAATAAAAGAACAAGAGGCTACACATAGCCTATACTCATGCGCATGACACTCTAAGATGCGTTGATTGAAGCTACCAATTTTACTCGCTTTGAATATATATTTAATTAATTGTTTCCCGATCAAACCCACACTAGTGTAATACTTCCTAAACGCGTGTTTGGCCGGAGGCCCTAGCATTTTTGCATTAGGGCTCACAGGCGTTCCGTGGCAGCAAGTACCGTTGTCGGAGCAGGTTCTCCTTCTTTGGCTTCTTCGCGCCGCGTGATCATTGGGCGCTCTCGTGTGCTCTCGTGCGCTGTGGGTGAGTTCTCACTCCTTTTCTCCCCTTTTTTTCTTAAATGGCGTCGTTTTCAACGACTACGCGTACGTTTTTTGTGCGTTCGGGGCGGAAATTGTGGGGTAAAACACCTGGGGAAATTGTTACGGAGGTTAACGTGAAATTTGCTAGCGCCCCCCTGGTTTCTGTGCAAATTATGCCTGGGGGTGATATTTTTGTAACTTTTGATGCTTTGGATGATAAAAAGGCTGCTGAAAATTTGACTGGGATCTCTCTTTTTGATATGTGGTGTGAAATTGTTGGGGGGGGGGGGGGGGGGGGTTGGGCGGCAAAGGTCCGGGTTCAGGTCCATCATTATCCTTTCGAGGCTGATTGGCAACCCTTACTTGACATGTTGGGGGAATACGGGACAGTTCATCAATACCGCTATCAACATTATGTTGATTTTCCGACTATCTCGACGGGCACTAGGGTGTTTACAATGACATGCGACTCTGATATTCCGCTTAACCTTTTTTGTGGTGTTCCTATTAAGACTTGGTATCGTGGGCAGCGGCTTGAATGTGATATTTGTGGGGAGGAGCATAAGGCTCGGGATTGTCCCTTAAAGGATAAGTGCCGTAGGTGCAGGAAGGAGGGTCATTTTGCGCGTGACTGCACGGAGGCGTGGGCTGGCCGTTCTCGTGGGGATAATGTTTCTGTGGATGTTGTAGCGAATCCGACCCCAAGGGAGGCGGCTTCCGTTTCTTCTGCCCGGGTTGTGGTGTCCCCGGTGGGTGGGGTTGTTGAAAGTGGTGGACCTGATCATGAGTGTATGGAGGAGGGGAATGGGGAAATTGGTGATGAGGAAAACGTTGGATCCGGTGGGGAATTTGGTGTGGGAGCCCCGGTGACGGAAAGGGAAATTGGAATTGTGGAAAAAGAAAGGGAATCTGGTGTTGAGGTGGTGGAGGGTGGGGCAGTAGGTGCGGAAATTGGCGGTGAGGAAATTGCCAGTGGAGTTGCTGAGACTGTCCCTGTACTTATGACTAGTAATGAAAGTAATTTAGCTGTGGGAGATGAAACTAATGTTAATACTAGTAAAGTAATGTTAAAGAAAGTAATGTTAATGAAAGTTATGGTAATGAAAGTAATGTTAATGAAAATAATGTAATTACTGATAGTGGTTATATTGTTAATGATAAAACAGGTGAAAATGTTAAACAAAGTGAAAGTCTTAAACAAAGTGAAAAGTCTAAATTGGGTGGAAAGAGTACACAGAGTGTTACTCAGAATGAAAGGGCTGTACAGTGTGGTAAGGATAAATAGGTGAAAAGTAAAAGGGACAAACCAATTGGTCATTCCTGTGTGGAAAAGGACAGTGGTCCTAAAATTGTTCCCAAAAGAAAGGAAATTGGTGATTTAGAGTCTGAAATGGAGGTGAAGGAGGTGGAGTCTCTTGACTCGCAGCTTATGGAGGGTTTGGAGGATGGTCAGGAGGTCAATACGCCGCTCCCGGCCTCCTCCCAGCTGGGTAAGGCTACGGGGATAATGAAGTGCATTGTCGGGGGTAGGAAGAACCCTTATCCTGCTTCCAGTCGTACTGATGCAAAGGTCTCGCAGGAGGCCCTGTCGAAGGCGGGTCGTAGGAAGAAGCAGGGCAAGTAGTTTGTTTTCCATCTATCGCTACATACAAGCTGGTATCAGTTAACGCCAATGGTCCCCGTGACGCTGACAAGCGTCTCGGCTTTCTGCATTGGCTATCACATGCGTCAGCTACTTTTGTTTGCCTGCAGGAAACGCATGCGGTGTCCGATGATGATCTTCGTTCTTTGTTTTCTGGCTTTGGTTTTCTGTCGGTTGGTTCTTATGGGTCTAATCGGTCTGGTGGTGTCGTTCGACGGTCACCTTTCGTTCGGTGGTTTGCGAGAAACCGGGTCGTTTTATTCTGGCGGAGTTTTCGCACCAGGACGTTGTGTTTCGTGTAGCCTGTTTGTACGCTCCGAATCGAAACCCAGAGCGCGACGATTTTTTTGATTTTTGCGTGGAGAGTGTTGATCCGTTCATTCCGTCGCTGTTGTGCGGAGATTTCAACGCTGTTTTCGATCGTGATCGCGACCGTCGGGGTTCCTGCCCGTTGGACACCTCTCGTGAGAGCTCGGCGTCCCTTTTGGCTCTTTTCCGAAGTGCGTGTGTTGAGGATATCTGGAGGCTCAAGCATCCCTCTGGGGTGTCTTTTTCGTGGGATAAGTCGGATGGTTCGCTCTCCTCCAGGATTGATCTGATTGGTTCTCCCGTTAGTTGGATTCCCTTGGTGGAATCCGTTGAAATTGTCCCGTGTCCTTTTTCCGATCACTCGGCGGTGTTTTTTGATTGGTCAATTCCTGGGTCCATGAGCCGTGGTCCAGGTAGATAGAAGTTGAATACCTCCATCTTGTCGGAGGCGGATTTTGTTGAGCAAGTTCGTTCTTTTTGGATGGGATGGAGATTGCGGAAGGCTTGTTTTCCCGCTCTTTTGGAGTGGTGGGATTCTGCCAAAAAGCGCCTAAAAGAGCTTGCTGTGCGCTTTTCGTGTTGTAGGTCTCGGGCGAGGGCCCAAGAGCATTTACTCTTGTCTAATTTGGCGGCGCATCTGAAGGCTCGCCTTGATCATGGTTTTACCTCCTGCTTTGATGTTTATAAGTCTGTGTTGTCTAGTCTGTCGGCGTTGGAGAGGAAGGCGGCTAAGGGGGCTCAGATTCGTTCGAGATTCAAGTGGGCGGAGGAGGGAGAGTCGTCCACCTCTTATTTTTTCCGTTTGGAAAAGAGGCGTGCTGTGGAAAATTCCATTTTTGGCTTGTTCGATGATGACGGTCATGTGGTCACTTCGAATGGGGACATCATTGCTGCATGGGGTTCTTTTTACTCTTCGCTTTTTACAGCGGAGGAGGTTGATTTGGGAGTGCAGGGGTCCCTTCTTGGTAATTTAACGGCTTCTCTTCCCTCTGATCAGGCGGACGTGTGTGAGGGCGAGTTATCGGTTGAGGAGGTCAGTGTCGCTCTCAATGCATGGCATGGCGCTGAACAAGTCCCCCGGTTCCGATGGTCTACCCGCCGAGTTTTACTTGAAATTTTGGGATGTGCTTGGTCGTGATCTTGTTGAGGTGTTCAATTTTGCGTTCTCTGTGGGCTCTTTGTCCCCCTCACAGCGAACAGGGCTTATTACCTTGTTGTTTAAAAAAGGTGATCGTTTGGAGCGAAAGAATTGGCGTCCTGTTACCCTGTTAAATGTGGATCACAAGTTGTGTGCTCGTGCTGTTGCTGGTAGACTTCTTAAAGTTATTCACCATGTGGTTTTGCCTGATCAAACGTGCGGTGTTCCCGGCCGGTTCATTGGGGAGAATGTGTCCTTTCTGCGCGATGCAGCTCATTTTGCATCTGAGTTTAATCTTCCCATCGTGGTCTTGTCGCTCGATCAAGAAAAGGCTTTCGACCGCGTAGATTGGTCTTTTCTGTTTGCTACTTTGTCGTCCATGGGTTTTGGCTCCTCTTTCCTCTCTTGGATTAGGTTGTTATACACGAACGTCCGCTCAGCAGTCTTGGTCAACGGTTTTCGCTCGCCGTTCTTCTTTCCCTCTCGTGGGGTTCGGCAGGGTTTCCCCCTGTCACCGTTGTTGTACGTTCTCACCATGGAGGTTTTGGCGGCAAATATTCGCTGTCACCCAGACATTGTTGGTATTTCTTTGCCGGGGAGGACGGATCCTTTGCCAGTCTTATCGCTCTACGCGGATGACACTTCTGCGGTGGTTGTTTCTGACCAAACCATAGTTGGGGTTTTTGACACTTACAAGGAGTTTGAGAAGGGGACAGATTCTAAGTTAAATTTGGAGAAGTGTGAGGGCCTTTGGTTGGGGGCTTGGCGGGGCCGCCTTGGCGGTCCTGTCCCCATTCGATGGTCCTCTGTTAAGATCAAGGTGTTGGGTGTCTATATTGGGTCCGGTTCTTTGGAGATGGAAAATTGGCGTCCTCGTTTAGATGCAGTTGAAAAGTGCTTGGCATCTTGGCGTTCTCGTTCCCTGTCGTATGAAGGTAAAGCTTTGGTTATTAATGCGCTTGCTCTATCCCGTTTGTGGTATGTGGGTTCGCTGGTTCCGTTGCCTGGTTGGGCTCTGGCGGAACTGAACTCTCTTGTGTTTAAATTCTTTTGGAGTGGGAAAAGGGATCTGGTGGCGCGCCGGGTGGTTATTCAGCCCAGGGAGGTTGGGGGTTTGCCCTAGTTTCGGTTGCCTTGAAAATTCATGCGCTCTTAATTCAGTGGGTAAAGCGGTTTCTGTCGTCTTGTGGTGCTTGGTTTCATTTCCTTTCCTTTTGATGTTCGTTTCGTTTTGGTTGTACTCCTTTTGCGTTATTGTCCAGGCCTGTCGGTTTCTCTTTCGAGTGTTTACCTCCGTTTTATGTGTCCGTTTTTTAGGCTTGGAAATTCGCATGTGGATTTTTCTTCCCCAGGTTGGATGGTTTGGTTGATGGTTTGGGCTCTGTGGGTTGTTCTTTGGTTTCTTCTTCGTCTGTTACGCCCCACTGTGTAACCAAGTTTCAGCCCGTTTTTGGCGATCTTTACTGGCCTTCTACTTGGCGGCAGCTGTCCTACTGTCCTTTGGATCGCAAGGTTATTGATTTCTGCTGGAAGGTCGCGCACGGTGTTCCGTACACCGCTGAACGTCTTTTGTCTTTTGGTTATGACATTCCCGCTGGCTGTTTTTGTGGGGACCCTCTTGAGTCTTTGGCTCATCTCCTTTTTAGTTGTCCCTTGGCTCAGAGCGGCATAGCGTGGATTCAGTCCCTGTTGTTTTTGGCGTCTCCTCTGGCTCCGTCGATTACTCTCCGTCATGTTTTGTTTGGTTTTAGTCCTGATGAGCTTTTGTGCGTTCCGCGTATTTTTGTGTACCTCCTCTATGTTTGTAAATTTTCGGTTTGGTGGCAGCGCAACGACTATCGTTTTCGTTCGACTCCTCCTAGTGCGGTTCGTCTTCTTGCTGGTATCAAGGCTCGTGTTCGTTTTTACCTTCCGTTACTTTTCAAGCGTTTTTGTTCGTCTCGTCGTCGGCGGTATTTTCTTCGTCAGTGGGGTGGTAATGGGGTTGTGTGCGTACTTGGGGAGGGTGGTCTTGTTTTCCATATTTCATTTTGTTTTTTTGTTTCTCCTGGTCGCCTTTGTTGGTTGTACTGGGAGGGTATTGGTGGGTCTGTTTTTGTTTGGGTGGGATCTTTGTCTTTTTCGTTTTTCCCCTGGTCGCCTTTATTGGTTGTACTGGGAGGGTTTTGGTGGGTTTGGGTTGTCTTTGGGTTTGGGAGTGGTTTTGGGTGGGGGTAGGGTTTCCCTTTGTATTTTTCTCCTGGTCGCCTTTACTGGTTGTACTGGGAGGGTATTGTTGTCTTTATGTTGGGGGTGTGTTTTGGGTGGGAGGTGGGGTTGGTATCTTCCGCGTTTTTTAACTTGTTCGAAGTCCTGTCTTGCGCTGTTTTTGTATGTTCTGTACTGTGTGTGTAAGGGGACGGGGTTCGTTTCCCCGGCGAGTTTGGCGTGCTGGTGCACCCTCCCATTGAGGTCGGTTTGTATGTTTATTGGCTGTTGTGCTTTGTTTTTGTTGTTGTGCTTTTTCCTTTGTATCTATCCTTGTGTTTGGTTCTCTAGGGGTTTCCCTAGTTGCGTCTGGTTAATGGACGGGGGGCATTGCACTTCGCTCTCCGTACCGTCCCAGAAACAAAAAAACTTCCTAAACTATAACCGTGAATTATTTCTATTACATTGGGTTATTTGGGTTATTCCAGAAAGAATCCACCCCCCCCCCCCCCCCCCCCCTACCGACGGATGGCAAGATTGTTTGACCCCTCCCCCCATCTCCCCCCATCTCCCGCTAGACCCCCCTCCTGCCTGGATTTCCAAGCCCAGAGACCCCTTCTCCTGCCCGGTTTCCAATAAATTTTTGGAAGCTCCAATTCAGGAGATTCTGCTTTTCTAATGTCAAAACTGCTATAAATTAGTCAAACATTTTAATAAAAATAAATATTGCGTGTTTACATTTTGGTAATGGAAAATGAACGTCTGAAAAATTGAAGTGTAGAGTACAGAAGGGGCCATATTTGTTCGAAATCTGAGTCTTCTCCGAGTGACAAACCGATTCTCTCTAGTCCCCCTAAAATCCAGACATGTGCTCAGTAGACGGATTCTGATTGGTTTAACTTTCCTGAAGCCTTCTATAACAGAATAACCTAGCATAACTTGTGTATTTTTCACCGACACTGAAGTCCTATTGATCATCTCTTACAAGCCATTATTCACTGTTCATAAGCATGATCAAAACTCTCAACCATGCTATTGTCTACCGTCATGCACTCTTTGATTGGGGCTTAAAGGCTCGATTTTGAAAACAAATTGTATCATTTTAGGTCCCACCCTTAAATTTCTACGGGGTGCTATTTTGAACATGGAGAGGGCCCTGGAGACGAGGTCAACGTAGTTAAAAAAAATTTCATTGCATATTTCAATCGTGATATTTATGATGTTTTATAGCGTATATGTCTAATACGATATTTCCGTTTTCCAAAGTATTCAAGTCAAACCCGTCCTTATGGACATCTCCATCATACGAACACCTCTCTATTGTGGACAGTTCTCTTGGTCCCGAAGGTACCAAAATTCATACAATCCCTTCCTCTGTTATACATACACCTCTATTAATGTAGACACTTTCCATATCATGGAGGTTCGACTGTTTATGTTTGTATAATGTACAGTTTCACATGCGAAGAAGGTCTCTTGTCAAAAAGCCTATAAAGGGGACAAACCAACAAATCAATGTGAGATCACTTAATACAATTCCACTTTGGCACAATGATGTCAACTCTGACACTATACATAGATAGGAAACAATGTGTGATATACAGCAGCAGTCTTCTCCAGAAGGGTATCTGGGTTTCCTGTGGTCATGGATGTCCACTTTTAAAATACACAGAAAATTCTTGGATTAAAAAAAGTAAACAAAATTTATATTGCCGTCAGTGTAACCTGGGGCATTTGACATCCTCGTGTTTTCAACCTCAAAGAATCCTGGCTCTATTTGACAAGAATTTGTTGCAAACTTGCTCTATAAATTGGTCACTAGAGGAAAACTGAGGAAAAACACTTTTCTGTTGATTAGAGTAGATTCAAAGAATGTTGGCATTTGCACAGCCTTTTTGTGCCTGCCATGGGTCATTAACCAATTTCTTTTTTTTTTTACAAAATACATACATACATACATACATACATACCTTTATTTAAACACGGTAAATACATCAGTCACAAAGCAAAATAAAAACTGGTTTACATGTTTGCCGTGTGGGAGTACGAGGTGGACATAAGGCGATTGATTTCGTTATTAAACTTTTTATAAGATCTAATAGCTCTGACATTCATATAGCAAAAACTGCGTTTTAAAAAATCTGTATGAGGCTTGGGCAGACAGAATTTGTTTTCCTTGTCTCTAAGTTCATAGTCTGTGCTGAAAGGTGTAAACAGGCCTTGAAGATACTCCGAAGTTTGGTTGGTTTCCGGTTTAAACGTTAATTTTGCTTTGACTTTCTTCCTTCTGGTAGAGAGGTCATCCCATCCCAGACTAGTGCGAAGGGTAGTAGCACTAGAATGAAAATCAGACTTAGTAATAACTCTAATGACGCGATTTTGTAAGTTTTGCAGCTTATCGGCCAATTCAATACTTAGACCGTCCCACACAGGGTAGCAGTAGTCGAGGTGCGGCTCGATAACACTGGAAAATTTGGACCATTTACAGACTTCATAAAATGTCTATAAATCTTGAATTTACAGACTTGGTACTTTTACCTGTTAAAAACAAAATCTCTGTAAATTCTTTTGACAGACATTTTATATAGTTTTGTTGTCTTGGTTTTTATAAAATGTTTGTAAAATGTTTATAAATTCTAGGAGTTGTAATGAGAGGAAAGACTTACAATTTACAGACTTTATAAAATCTGCCAACAATGTTTGTAAATCTACTATTTACAAAGATTTTATAATGCCTAGACTTCTAATATAAAATGTCTGTAAATGGCATTGCGTAATTTTAATTTTAATTCAGTTACCAAATCTCTGTAAATTAATGTGCTCCCCAAGCGGAACATCCAATGACAAACGGGGAATTATAAAATCTCTGTAAATTGACACATACGGCAAACATAATCTTTCTCCGAATTGTCTATTAAATAGTAATTTTAAAGCTACATCCAGCGTTCACTCACATAATCTAAGAAATTCAAAATACAACCTTTTCGTTCGTAGACCGAGTACTGAAGCAGGCAAACGAATTAAGTTTTCAATATAGTGGTTCTCAGGTTTCCTGGAACAGCCTGCCTTTGTTTAAACCATGCATTTACTTCCTATCTAATTTAATGATAGTTATAAAGGATACTTTTTATAGTTTTTAGTATAATCCCGTGTAGATAATGATCATGAATTTAGTTAGATAATTTAATTTAGTTAAGTAATTAATCTATTGTCGTTCAAGGCTCGACGTAAGAGCATGTGGGAACTATAAAAACTCTGTAAATTGACACAAACGGGGCACTTTAAAATCTCTGTAAATTGACACAAACGGGGCACTATAAAATCTCTGTAAATTGACACAAACGGGGCACTATAAAACTTGATCTCTGTAAATTGACACAAACGGGGCATTATAAAATCTCTGTAAATTGACGCAAACGGGGCATCACAAAATCTCTGTAAATTGACACAAACGGGGCATCATAAAATCTCTGTAAATTGACACAAACGAGGCATCATAAAATCTCTGTAAATTGACACAAACGGGGCATTATAAAATCTTTGTAAATTGACACAAACGGGGCATTATAAAATCTTTGTAAATTGACACAAACGGGGCATTATAAAATCTCTGTAAATTGACACAAACGGGGCATTATAAAATCTTTGTAAATTGACACAAACGGGGCACAATAAAATCTCTGTAAATTGACACAAACGGGGCATCATAGAATCTCTGTAAATTGACACAAACGGGGCATTATAAAATCTCTGCAAATTGACACAAACGGGGCATTATAAAATCTTTGTAAATTGACACAAACGGGGCATTATAAAATCTCTGTAAATTGACACAAACGGGGCATCATAAAATCTCTGTAAATTGACGTCAAAGGGGCATTATAAAATCTCTGTAAATTGACACAAACGGGGCATCACAAAATCTCTGTAAATTGACGCAAATGAGTAAAACTGACTAATTTGTTTTAGTAAAGTAGGCATTTTGCTCGATATTTTGAGTTAGTTTACTTGAAATTTGACTTAAATATTTAATCCAACATAGTGAGTTGAAACAACTCGTTATTTTCAGAAAATCAAGTGGAAGTCACTTTTACTCAAACATACGCGTGATTAAAAACTTACTCGCCGCAGTGAGTAAGTGCTTCTCACTCAAATTCAAAATATTAGTTAATTCTTAACCCAATAATATAAAGTGAGTTGAAACAACTCTTTATTTTGAGTGAACTTAGTGTAACAGTCCGATATCTACTCAAACGAGAGCAAAAGCACGCACATAACAGATTGCCGCTTTGCAAGCGAGAGCCGCGGTAAAAAACGTATCAATTAAAAAAAAAAATTCAAAATACAAGACACAGCTTAGTTCAACGGCGGTTGTTGTATAAGATATATGTCTCATGTACCATTTGGATAACAAATCTTTACTTCACATGTCAATGAAAAAAGTGAAAACCGGTGAGGAGCACACAGCTGACACAGCATTTTAAAATTTTAGCCTTGCCTAAACAGCTCTTGAAAGAGGCGTTTTTAAAGCCTGGATTTACCTGGAACGGAAATAGAAATGATTTCCGAAGAACGAGAGATTCAAAACAAATGCATTGAAAAAGCCGCACGTGAGCTGGAAAAAAAATAATCGTAAATAAAATAAAACTAGCAGTAATCACAGATTATGGAGACGCGTTCGAAGGAATTTCCGGTGGAAATGAGCCCCTGAAAAAAACCAATAGGGGCGGCCATTTGGAAGACCGTCTACCAAAAAATCTCAAATTTTACTGCACATAAACCAACCAACACGAAATTAGAATTGCGTTCTTCGAACGCGATAAATCAAACGCAATCATCAAAGCAATTTTCCGTTAGGCCGCTCGGCCGAGAGGTCTTGGGTGCGAATGATCATGCGCAAGAGAGTCATTCCCGGCGGGCAGTTCGTGTTATGGCGCTTCTTTCAACGAACTTTTGCTGCTCGCTTTCAGCGCTCAAAACTTCACTTGCTTTTAAGGTGGCTCGATACAGTTTTTTTTTTGGCGCGCGCAGATTGGGTTCTAATTTACCCGCGGGACTTTTAAAAATTTAAGTCATGCAAGAAAAAAGATAAACAAACATGGCCGCAACACTCCTTTCGCAATTTTATTTTTGCGCCGGCCTGGTAGACTGTGTTTTTCGCGTGTATGCAAGCTAGGTTTACATTCTTCTTTCTTTAGTGGTAATGTGATTTACCGAGAAAAAGAAAACAGGGCGGTTAAAGTTCCCTGACAAGAATGCAGTGAAGAATGGTTTCGCGATCGACAACTCAGCCCCGCATCGACGCAATTTTCCTCTGAATACGAGAGAGTTTATTTTGGGCTGTTTTTAGAGGCAGTGTATTTTCTTAATCTAAACTCTATTAAAAGAGTAATGCAGAATGTGTTGAGAAAGACAGTTCATCTTCTAATAAGAACAAACAGCAACAGAGCGTGTGCGCGACGAAGTTCCCACCCACTGCATGACATTTGTGGTCGATTCTCGTCATCAATTAGATAAGAAAATGCACAAAAAAGGTTATCCAGCTACGAACCACCAGAGGAAATAAAAAGCAAAAAGGAAGCAGACGTTGTATGGCTTTTAATGAAGCAGCAAATCAGAAATACTCAAAGCAGAAAATTAGGAAATCTTCGATCTGGCGTTAAAGAAAAGACACAACAACACGGCGACAGTGATTATCAATTTGTAGTTTTTGACACGGAGACAACTTCTTTAGATAAAATAGCAGCTATAACTAAACAGGTAAACACTTACAATTACTATGTGCATTTTCCCAAAATGCAATATCAGCTACTACGCTTCTCGATTTAACAAACTGTCAGTGGAATCGATAAATGGCCAGAAAACTTTGCTCAAAGAAAACGTTCCAGTGCATACTGTTCATCTGAGCGATTTCACCACTTTTCTCTCCAGTAATGCTAGCGCAAATTGCCACAGTGTTTTGATCGGCCACAATTCTTTTGTTTTGACACTCCCACATTGCTACGCTGTCTTAGGCATGAGTTCAAAGAAACACTTTCATCCATGAAAAATTCTATTCGCCGACAGTCTTCACCTTGTCAAAACACCCGAATCGCTCAATCCGGGAGGAAAGCCCTGTAGAAGCAATCTTCCATCGGTTTTAAAATCTGTTTTTAATGAAGAGCTTTTTAGCACATGATGCTTTGGAAGATGTCTTTGCTCTCCATCGCATATTTATTATTATTTCAATCCCCGTCGTTGTAAACAACGACAATGTAAATCCCGCCTCCTTCGCTTTCGAAGACATGGTATTTTTAGACGAACGCTTCCAGCGTGTGCAATTTCAGGGATAACATCTTTTCTCAGAGTAATAATGGGCTTGTAAAGCAAAGCCTCCTACAAAAAATTGCAGGAAGTGGCCTGTCCTACCAGGACTTACAGCATCTCTAGAGAGGCTCGCAATTTTGAGCAGAGCGCCGACAGCAGCGATTCCATCCACACCACGAGGAACAAAGCATCCAGCGATTTTAGGCAGAATTGTTAATCATTTCGAAGGCAAGTGATGTACCAGCCATTACTAGACACGATTCATCCAAAAGATAAGAGTTTCTATCTCACAAAAAGCTGCACATGTACAGCGCGAAAGAGATTTGTCTATAAATGAATAAACAAGAATAACATCGGCAAATCGACCACAAAATCTGCGTGGCGGGGTGGCATGATAACTGCCACGCATGCGTAATTGCCGATCTTGTCGTGTCAAAATTTTCAGAAATTTGAAACTTTCGAAGTCCACACTTCCGCTTCCGCTCGGTAAATTATTTTCATTTTTTGCATGTTGACTTCGTTCTGTCCAAAGTGCGTTTAATGCGATTTTCAAAAAAATCTGTCAACAGAGAAAAAAATTACCAACGAATTCTAAAAAACGCGTTTTTTCTTTAAAATTTCTGACAGATTTTTTTAAAAGTTGGCACTCTGGTAGAACACAGGGGTCGAAGGCCGTATGCAAAATTTAAACAGAATTCACCGTGGAATTTTAAAGATAATTGAAGATATGTCTGTTTTGAGGCCCTACTTAAAAGCCCAATGGCGTTGCCATGGCAATGCCAACCTCGATACATGTATGGCAAATTAAAACTGTAATATTATCTTGATTTCGGGGCAAAATGTGATGACGATCCGCAAAGTATAACTCTAATTGTTTTGCCTCCAAATATACTATACAGGGAAACCAAAATACTATATCGAGCCACCTTAAAAGACAACTTGTGATTTGCGCCTTTTTCTCGTTCCACGTTTTCTGAATAAGCTGCATGCAATGTTTTTACAACATATCAACGATCGCTATGCATACGATTGCTTCCAACCTACAAGCATTGTCAAGTTAGATTTGATCGCCATGTTGGCTAGTTGTTTAATTAATGCTACACCAATTCAAGAGCTTCATTCTTGCTGCCCTTGTGATCCCAAAGGTAAGTCAGCTTACGTTAACAATGTAAACCAGTTTAAATATTATTTTTGGCTACCTGTACTGAAGATTTTCTACGAATTTCAGGGTTCTGGTTCTGGTAAATGTACAGTACGAGCTCAGTCTTCAAGAGATTTCACGTTGTACATGTATTTTGTTTAGTCTTTTGTTTTTGTCCTTGTGTATAAACCAGGACAGATCCAATTTCAGCCTGCTCATTTGAATAAATAAGCTTATAAGAAACTAAAACTTGAATTTTTATATTTCTTTCAATCTTGCAATTCTGTTCAAGTGATGTTGATTTTTAACATGAAGTACATGTACAGCTGTACATATACAGTATTATTTTCTTCTTATTTGCTGGGGCCTTTGGCCGTCCATGCTTAAGAAACCATACTGTAGGCCATAAGACCACTGACTTGTTAAAATTGTACACAAATCACATGCTAAATTGTTGAAGGTAAAACCTTTGAAAAAAGATGAACATTGCTCAGTTAATCAGTACCAAAAATGACAATAGTCAGTTCAGGGACGTATACAAAACATGAACCCAGGTACATGGACTGCCTGATGGACCACCTTTAATTTTTGTCAGTTTTAATATATTTTTTTTCTGAATTTTTCTGTCAGTATAAAGGATGGACTGGGGACAGGGTATAAAACACAGTCTTCGGTTTAAATAAATATGGCATTCAACATCAAGTAGCAACGTCAAGACACAAGTAGAACAAGAAGGACTTGACCAAGTCCCAAGCTACTATAATTATGGGATGCAGACAATCCCATGTGCCTTTCTTTTGGATTCGTTGTGCATGTGCTGTCAAGAAAATCCTGATAGGCCTGGTGGAGTATAAACAAACACATGCGCAAGCAACCATACTGATGAAAAGACAGTGTCAGAACAAGATAAAGATTGGTTTTGTTTGTTATTATTTCTAGATGCTTTGTGGATACTCGTGAAGAGCAGTGTTTAAGGTTCGAATGTAGCCTCACCTTCCCCTTCCCTACCCCTTCCCTCACCGAGAACTCAAAATGAAAACACTGCTCTTTGCGAGTATCCACGAAGCACCTACATCTGTAGAAACAATGAAAACAATCAGTATGGTGGCTTTGGCATGTGTTTGTTTATGCTCCACTAGACTTTCGTTTTATCCGAATCCAAAAGAAAAGCACATGATATGGGATTGTCTGCATCTCATAATACATGTAATAGCACACTGTAGCTTGGGACTTGGCCCAACCCTTCTTGTTCTACATGCATCAAGGGAAATCTTTGGCCGGGAAAGCACTAAAACTTCACATCATTGCTGCTGCCCCAACAGTACCAGCCAAGAATCAGACTGCATACATTGTATAAAATGCAATGTTGGCAAAAGGGTAAAATAGTAGGAAGTTAAATGTCAATTGATGTTGAATGTCATATTTATTAAAACTTAAGACTGTGTTTTACATGTATACCCTGTCCTCAGTCCACAGTCCATCCTCTAGACTGACCGAAAATTTTTGGGAAAAAAAATTTAAATTGACAAAAATTAGGGGTGGTCCATCAGGTGGTCCATGGACCCGGGTCCATGTTTTGTAAATGTCCTCAGCTCGGTGTATTTTTTAGTATGATTATAATGCATGTACAGCTGTAGTTCACAAATGTCATATCAGATGGCTCTTTGTAAAGAGAAAGGCCCACCAGAAAAGAAGGCAATTTCAATTTGTTGTTGTAGGTACATGTATGTTGATCAATCATGTAGCTGTTGCACTCCACTTATTTTTTTTCTTTAGTCTGTGTGAGATACATGGAATGTTTGCTAATGAGGATAAAACAAAAATAGAATCAAGGATAGTTTTAAGCACAACATACATGTACAGCGGTAGCCATTGTGTGGGTAAATGGCATCATTATGTTATTTTTACTTTGCAATGGACTGTACAGCCTTGTCAAGGCTGTAAGGCTGTGCTCCAAATCCACATTATTGGTGCCAGCTTATAAGTTTTGTGAAAAGCTACATGTTAGTACACTATCTGATCACCCAAGGTCAAAAGTGACATGCTATAGGCCACTGCACAGCCCAACAATGCAAAATTTTACCATTGGGCGACAAGGAAATCTTTGTTTTTGTACCAAACTTGTATCCCGAGCACCCCAGATTTCAAGTGTTTGGAGATTTCGGGCTCCCAACTATTTTTCTTAGAGCACAGCCTTGGTTGTCTAATACATGTACAGGTACACTGTATGTAGTCAAAGTCTATAGTTTTTTTTTTATCTGAATGGTGACTATTTCCTTTATTTCTTAGAAAACTGAGTGACAAAACTACATGTACAGTACTAAAACATGCAGTAATGAAAAATCAAATGAAGAATGATCTGAGCCAGAGGTACAGTATGTGTATACCAGGCTTAACTACACTGTAATCAATGACATCAATGTAATCAATGAGTAATCAATTGATTACTCATTGAGTATTGCCAATACTCAATGAGTACTCAATGACTAATCAATGACCCACAAAAATTTTTGGTCATTGATGTCATTGATTAGTCATTGATTAGCATGAAAAGAGGTGTTGACAGACCAGAAAGTATATCCCCCTGGGATATCCCCCAAGGATTTTCCTTTTTTGTATGAGATAAGGGGAGGCTCTTTTTATATTTTTCTTATTTTATATTTTTATTGGTTCTGAATTAAATGCCATTTGCTCATTAAGATGTTTTTAAGACTAGGCAACGCCGGGTGGTACGTTGTTGCGAAAGGCAGAATTCTTTTTTGCACATTCTCCTTTTGCTGCAAAGATGACTTCCGTTCTCAGACATTGAATTTTACCTCGGAAATTATTTTCTCAATGAGATTGTGAGTGTTGCCTCTAGCACGGAGGCGTGCTTTGAAGTTGTTGATATTCTCACTGAATGATTTCGCTGAGAAATTTGTTTTTTAAAAGTCTCAGGGCTTCACTATTTCTGAGCCCTTTTCTGACCCCTGGTGGGTGGCAGGAAGAGAAATGGGTGCAGTGGAAGGTCTCTGTTGGTTTAAAATGAGTAATCATTGACATAAATGAGTAGTCAATGACCCACAAAATTTTTTGGGTTTGATTAATCATTGATTACTCATTGAGTTTTGGCAATACTCAATGATTAATCAATTGATTACCCATTGATTACCCATTGATTACTCATTGATGTCATTGATCATTGATTACTCAATGATTAATCAATTGATTACCTATTGATTACCCATTGATTACTCATTGATGTCATTGATCATTGATTAGTTATGCCTGGGTGTATACTATCTTTCATCTTGCAGCAATGGAACTTGTTGATTAATTTTATTTTGTCTAACCCCCAGCCTGATACACTCTATTGCAAGTTACAATGCATTGTATCGCCATGGGAATTCCTCTTGATTTCTAACATTCCCATGCATGTAAGAGTGCATGTGGGCATCATAGACATCAATATTACTACACTGTACATGTAACTTCTGATTATGGACTCCACCTGTCTCGTTGAGGATAGATTCTGTAGTCGTGGTCTCATTAGCACACAACTCCCTTTTAACCCAGAGTAGACTTTCAACTATGCAGGAGTTGCGTGACTCTGTGTTGTGTTTATACATGTACAGGAGCATAATTTGCACTGTTCTTGTCTTGTATGTATAATTATGATAGACACATAAATATAAAGCAGTTGGTTTCAAATGAAACTGTGATAATGAATTGGTGGGGGAGTGAAACAAAATGTTAGTATTATCAGCCTTGTTGATAAAGTAAATTGCCACCATACACGTACATGTATATAAAAGGATTAAAAAGTAATGATTTTAGTGCTAGCCCTCAAAACATCAGCCTTAATTTACTGTACATTGTGTGTATCAACAATTCAGTTGATCAAACTAATCTACACGTAAACAATGAAACAACTGACATTATTCTTCTAACAATATTTTTTTTCTAATTACAAAACAGAACAACAGGGTACAGTGTAGAAGAAGATACATGTACATTGTAGTGATGATGATTGCAGTGACACTGTGCATGACAACACGCAAGTACGTATGTTATGAATTAAACCCTGAATAAAGAAATAAACGAACAAACACATGCACAAGCAACCATACTGATGAATAGTGTCAGAACAAGATAAAAATTGGTTTTGTGTGTTATTATTTCTAGATGCTTTGTGGATACTCGTGAAGAGCAGTGTTTAAGGTTCAAACGTAGCCTCACCTTCCCCCTTCCCTTCCCTTTCCTCCCCCTTCCAACCAGAGGAGTAACAGCTTATTTAGAGTTTGCAGAATTCCTCTGGCCTTTGTTTTATTATTTTTGTGATATGATGCTCTGTTTTCTTATAGATTAATTCCTTGTGAAAACACGTACCCTACATGTATACTGTCAGTCAAAAAATGTTATTTTTCTGGTTCATAATTTATAGACTCAGGACAGAACCAAGGATAACAAACAGCCTGATGCTGTTGAAACAGAATCTAGTAAGTTAACACATTTATAATGGGATTGATATTTCTGGTGATTGCATGTAGATACAGGGAATTCAACATTATTTCGATGCGTTTGTTGAAAAAGCTGATTTATTGTATTGCAATACAATATTACCTGTTACTAGGCAGGGATGACAACATTGAGTAGGAGAAAAGACAGGTGAAACAAGAGCGGTGGCTCTTCAAGGCTGTGCCTTTGAGAAAGATTGCAGGAAACCAAAAGCTCTGGACCTGTGAAAACCAGGGTGCCCAGCATTATGAGTTTTATGCAAAAACTTAGATTTTCTAGTTGCCTCAGGACAAAAAAGTTACCAGGAAACACCAGGCTCTGCTAGAGCAAAGCCCTGCTCTTGTATACAGCTATTTCAATTTAGGTTGTCGGATGAGAGCTTCAAGCGTACGCAACGAGACCGCAAGGTACTTTGGGATTTTTATGTATACGATAAGTTAACCAAAGCAAATTAAATGCCTCGTCCATACAGCGAAGACAAACATTTATGGTGCTAACATCTACCTCACTCATTGCACTAACAAACGCAAAAACCGCAAACTTAAGCTAAGACCAATTTACAACTACCCATAGTAACTTGCTGTCTCGTTGCGTACGCTTGAAGCTCTCATCCGACAACCTAAATTGAAATAGCTGTATCACAAAACGTTAAGTTTTCGACCTACAGTGTGTACAGTGTAGGACAGTTATTTGGCTACATTTTCCAAAATTTTGAAAAGCTACAGTAGTGTGAGACTAGTTGGTTTCATGGAGTTTTCAAACTCATTGATTAAATTATAAAAAAAATACATTCTGACTTGCATGCATTATTTTGTTTTCTTTCAGATTTCAGCATCCAATGCATCAATTACTGCATTGTTTTTTCTGAAGGCCAAGAAACTTAGTGATGTAAAGTAATGAATGACTTTTCCAAAAAGGTCAAACATATTCCAAAGAAGCTTTAGTCATAAAGTATAAAAGATTACATAGAAAATTTATATGTCAAATACAATCTACATATGGAAACATTAATGAAAGGAAGTTTATAATACATGTTAGGTCAAGGCAAACATTAATGTTACAGTTTATTACATGTGATTATTTATTTATAATCCAACCCAGATAAGTAAATATTAAGTGAGAATTTATTTAAAAAATGCTATACAGTATTGTAGTGCTATTTTCATGAAAGTACAAATGACGAATTTAATGTCTTATTTAATTTTTTTATAGAATTATTTCCCATGTATCAGACCATTATGTGTGTTGTATTTTAGGTTTTATTGGACATCATTTAGGTTTTATTTATCAGAATTTTTATACATTTTAATTAAATTATAGAGATTTAGAGAACAAAATTATTATAGAGAATTATTAGATTTTCCTTCTAAAACCATCATTATTTGGAGTCGTACATGTAGATAAGATTTTTATGCAGTTGTTCTCCCTGAGATTGTCTTTGATTGGTTTCTTTGGGCATACCACCTTTACAGGAAATATATAGCTTATATCAAGATTTAACAGATTGAAATATATCTTAATGAACACCTTCATGTAACTTTGTTGAAATTTGATTGTACTGTATAACGAGAGTTAAGCTATGTCACACACTGGGCACCCGTCAGACACCATTTTGAAACATAAGCATAGCAGGGAGTTATGGGTATGTAAATCAGTGGATTGAGGGTCAAGTGCTTCTAAAGCAACGAAATGTGCATTTACACAGAGAGCCAGTGCTCACTTAAGTGCCCGATAATTAATTCTCAGGCACCAAGTGTGAACTGAGCTTTACTAAAGACCTTTTAATTTCACTTAATACAATGTATAACTCTGGTGTTTAAAATCGTACATTTTCAAACAGTTTCATTCAAATGTTGACCATGAATGTGGTCAAATGGGTGGTTCCAGAAAATATTGACATACTCATAGGATTAAAGGTCACTGGAAATTCTGAGGAGTTATAAGAGTCTTAAAAGCCAAAAGAAAATTATTGATCTAAACCGAAATTTTCAGAGGGGTGGTCTGAGGTTTAAAATAGAACAAAACCTTCTGTTGAGGAGAATTATTACAGATTATTTTCTGAAGTACAATAATACACCATGAATTGCTACATTAATCCTATCCAGACCGGAAGGAGGGGGAGGGGGGGGGGGGGGCTTTTGGAGCCCGCTCGAACTTTGAAGTTGTGTCGTTTTAAAACGGTTGATGCAATGACCACCAAATTTGGTAACTTTTCCTAAAATTTATCTGGAAACATTTTCACGTTAGCGTCCTTTGTCCACCGACATTGACGTTTCTATAGCAACCGCTTTTTGACACCTATGTTTTACAAAATTAGCATTTTTCGCTTTAATCAAGATTATTTCAAAGTTTTCTTATTGAACTAATATTTTCCACTTAATTTAGCGATAATTGATCAAATTATGTATATTTGTTTATTAATTAAGGTTAATTAACGGTAATTTTAGGAAAACGTGGAATATGAAATGTCAAAATCCAGGATGACGGATCGAAGTTTTACTAAAGGTCGTTTTTCTCTATAATATTATTATTGGTTCATATTTTGGATTGTATAACATTTTCCCACAATAAACTAAGCTTTAGCAGTCCATTTGCTTTATTTTTCGATTTTTTTTACCGAAATAAACACGTTTGGACTAATTCAAGATGGCGGATCCAAGATGGCGGACGATAAAATGGGAAATTTATTTCTAGTATATAACGTGTTTGTGTAATTCCATTATCTCTAAACATTTATTGTCAAAATATCATAAAAATGTCCTTTTCACTTGAGAAAGCTTTTTTAAATTCATTACGTACATGAAAAGCCATAATTTGCAAAGTTAACTGTTCCAGTTTTTAAGAAAATGTACACATCACTTCTATGACGTCACATGCTGTTTCCATAGCAACAAAGTGTACGAATTCATTAACTTTTACTCCTGCATCAATATGTGAAAGTTTGGTATGGACACTACCGTTTGTTCAGAGATATGCCTTATAGAACGTTTCAGTTGGTTATTTCATTGACGTCTAAACAAAACAGGATTGCCTGTCCAGACTAAGCAGAAACCTGCAACTGAGCCCCATTCCAGAATGTTTTAGCCATGAATTGTTTAGTGCATGCTGCATTACATATTGAGGACAAAAATATTTCAGGTTATTTGAGTTTGCATCTTGACAACGACAAGTCAGTTAAAGTCTCTGGAATTGGCCTTTACATTTCAGAAAATCAACAGCAGCAATCTTATCAACTGTTTGTCTCGCTGGTTGTTCAACTCAACAATACAGCAATCACCAGTCACACCCGCACTCTCAGAGCGAAAAGTCTAGAGGAAAAGTTGTGTTTTAGGTGCACATCAATGAAATCCACTTTTGTTCGAAAATGAATAAATGGCGGTTGAGAAACCGGAAAAATAAATATGTAGTGAACATAAAAATTTTGGATGGTCTAAACAACTGTGGCTCTACACAGGCTGCAGGATTATCTGATAAAGATCCATTGAATTTGTAACGAGGAACATTATCAAGTGAAAAAATGAGATATTTATCTCAAAATATACACATGCATAATTAATGATCATCACACAAATTATTTTTGAATTCGATTCAAATGTAGGTCTACAGAATTCAAAACTTAATGTTTCGTAATCTATTAACACAGAATTTTAAATATTCTGGAAGATGGATAAAACCAAATGCTCCGAAAGTGTTAAAGGCTTATTTGATTGCACTGGAAAAGTTGAAAATTTACATTGTATGTAAATAACATGTAAAGATACTATAAATGATAATTTACATGCTAATTCCCCTTTTACATGTTACTGTCGAACCTGTAAATAACATGTAAATATTTTGAGTGAAACATGTAAATACAAGAGAAGATCCTGTAAATAACATGTAAATCGAAAAACGGAGCCTGTAAGGAACCATGTAAATAACATGTAAATCGAAAAAGGGAGCCTGTAAGGAACCCTGTAAATAACATGAAAATCGAAAAAGGGGGGCTATCATGTAAATAACATGTAAATCGAAAAAGGGGGGGCTATCATGTAAATAACATGTAAATCGAAAAAGGAACCCTGTAAATAACATGTAAATCGAAAAGGGGGGCTAACATGTAAACAACATGTAAATCGAAAAAGGGAGGCTATCCTGTAAATAACATGTAAATCAAAAAGGGGGGCTATCATGTAAATAACATGTAAATCGAAAAGGGGAGCCTGTAAGGAACCCTGTAAATAACATGTAAATTTAAAATGGGAGCCTGCAAGGAACCCTGTAAATAACATGTAAATTGAAAAAGGGGGTTGTCAAGACCATGTAAATAACATATAAAATGAAAAAGGGAATGTCTTCAAAAAAATGTCTTCAACTGAAAAACATTTTTGCAACACCATACCATAATTTGAGGACCTTACTGTTTAGACAAGTACAGCTGTAAGTCTAGCAATGCAATAGTGCCAATTTGTTTCCATTTAATGCTGGTTCCTTATTATCACATAAAATATTCCCTGCCACAAAAATGAATACAAGACAGAATGTGCAAGACATGTCACTTTAAATGCATACATGTTAATAATAATCTTTATTGAGGATGCCAACTTCACCAGTAGTAACTTACAGAGGGATCCTCTAAAAGACTATAAGATGTTAATTTTCTTTAATTTGTTGAAAAAGACCATGAACATCTGTGCCCTGGCCAAATGGAGAGACAAGTCAACATCAATAATAAGTTACATCGATAACTTTTGTCCAATTCGAATAAGCATAGATTCTTGTCACTACTGTTTACTTTGGTTTGGGTGTATGTGCGAGACTACATGTACATTGAAATGGCTTGTTTACAACTTGGAACAACTTACAGGCATATACTTGCAGTCAGTTTGGCCAGGACTTAGGTAGGTATTTTTCTGCCTGTGACTAAATAATATTAAAGGGACACTGTCACCTATTTTTAGTATCACTTTGAAAAGCCAAAAAACGTATTTGTTTCAATGAAAACCTACACATAATGGTCCAGTTTTGTTAACAAATACTCTACCAGTGCACAGAAACTAGTATTCGTTCTCTTTGGCTGCGGATAGCCAGGATGGAAGTGGATTGCAACTTGAAAAAATTGGCCAATTTTTTCTAGTTCCTCCCAAGAGTCGTGGAAAAAACGCAGAAAAACTTATTATAGTTTGTTCTTCCTTGAAGAAATCACTTGATATTATCTTCTTGGTGTTCTAAAAGTAATTTTATGTTTGAGCAAAGGTACTTAGTGTATTTTGACCAAAACACAGCAAAATTTGCGTGACAATGTCCCTTTAAGGCAAGTTTTAACAAGAATTTGTCAAAATATATTTTCATTTGTCATGTAAACACAATGGCAGCTGACTATGACATAGTCTTTTGTCATAAAAACTGGCATTTCATGCCTACTGTAACTATATAACTCAAATGCACAGTATAGTAACTGATCATTTTTTAGCATTCTTTGTTTCTGTTTGGCATTGTTCCTTTTAAAGAGCTACATGTACACCGTACAGTGTACATTGACTGCAGCTTTGGTATCTTTTCTGCCAGAGCTTGGCCATGGGGATGTTCTTGCTCTTGAAGCCTGTGAAACAAAACAAAAAACAGCTGCAGTGAGCAGAAGTCTGTCTTGTAGTAGTCTGCCTAATACTGTCAACCTTGGGGAATAGCCAACTGACCGCTTAATAGAGGAGATCGCTTAAAAGAGGTCAAGTTTACAGTAAATATGCGGAGCGATTTAATTCCGGGCATTTGTTAAGTGGGAACCACTTAATAGAGGGTGACCGCTTAATAAATAGGTCGCTTAATATAGACTGTAACTAAGTCAACTGCCCTTTGCGTCCAGTTTTTTTTATCAAAAGAAAAGTGGGCAGCACACAGCAGCTGATCTTGCTTTACTGGACCAGTTTCATCTGACACGTGTTAGTACAGACTTCATCACGGATTTTGAACAAGATTATGTGCAGAACTTATTTTGTACACACCATTTACACTTCAACATTACATACAAGTATACAAGTAATACTGACAAGAATTAGAATTATTGTCATCTACAGTAGGTGTTTGAACGTCTCTTGTTCTACCCAATCTGTTGAGACAAGAGCAGGTCCAAGGTTTTTGTCTGTTGCGAGGGCAAAGTTAATGATTTATCAGCCGGGTTAATTTAGCATTTCTCCTTTAATTAATAGGCCAGGTACCTGCAGCCTATGAATATAATTATGCCAAAATGGCATTAAAGATCTGACAAAATGCTGTCACTTGCTGAACTGAAGCTACAATCTGTAATCAGTCTGAATGTGGTCACAAAGATCTGATAACATACTGTCACCTGCAACTGACCTGTGCATAAGATTTTACATTGTTTTTAATAACAATTTAAAGGCCATAACATCCCAGTTATACATGTTAGTCCTGGGCTTATACAAATTTGTAAGAGTTTATTGGATGATAAGCACAAAGTATTGTGATATGTTACAGTACTGTTCAATTATTTCAGTCAGTTTATGTTCTTTATGTAAAGAATTGTTGTGGAGGAGATGTGTGAAGCTTACATCCAGAATGGGGTTATAACTGGAAGAATTTTGTTGGCCTATAACCGGGTGGGCTTACAACCAGGATTTTAAGTTTACAATAAACATGAGTATGGAAAATCCAGCGACAAGTAATGGACTTTGGATGGAAGGTTTCTTATTAACACAGTGATCGCAATCCAATTTCTCCAGAGAATATCAATAAAACACAGCCATGAGTTTCTGAGAATGATGAACTGATAAAAAAAACCAGTCACCAAGGGACAATGAATAAAATGCTGGTCTCTAAATAAACACCTGGTTCAAATTTTTCTGGGTTAACAAGACCAGGGACATTTAACTCAAGAAAATACACAATGTACCAAACATTTAGGTGCAGTTTATCAGATTTGACCATGAATGTTTGGCAGGGTAAATTAATTATGTCTACATCAAAAGAAAACAACACCAAATTATGTTATTCCATACAGTAGTCAACTAAAACACTGATTTTTAGATCAGACCTAAGGATCCCATTTGAATAATGTTTAGTGCTGTAGCAAAATATTAACACAATCATTGTACATGTAGGTGCCAATGTCAGTTACTTAGGTGCCTAATTGCTAATAGGCTCCTGTTAGAAAACAGCCTTATTGTGTACATGGACATATAACATCAATAATTATTCTCACACCATAAAAAGCTCTCTTTGAATCTCTTTGAATAATGCCATATTTCTAATGTGAGAAAAATAAATCATAAATTACATGTTATGTATTTCAAATTGAGAAAATATGAAGCATACTCCCCCATCACTGCTATACATTAAATATATTATCCTCAGAGTCACTATTTAATATTACCAGTGAATAGATGGGTATGGTCGATGTGAATAATATACATGAACTGAACATCGCCAAACCCGCGATATAATAGGGGGCTGGACTGTCCAACTCATGCAAATCAGCAAAATCTATTCTTGCTCATTTGCATTAGATTCGGCATGGGGCTTTGCCCTTTTATACCGCAGGTTCGCGTTTAAGAAAAAAAAAATGACTTGTAAATACAGTGTACAAAAGGAGGATTTTACCATCTTCCCGGCATGCACTGCAAGCAAACTACATGTATATTATCAAAAGGCGGTGACCCACAAGCAGCTCATTTTACACAGACGCCGTTGAGGTTGGAGGTCAGTTGGTCATAGCAGTAGAAATGTTAACCTATTTACAGGGATGTAGATAATAGCCGGGAACCGGGTAAATTACCCGGCTGTGAACTTTATTTTTCCAGCTGTAAAAGCCAAGTGCAGCTTTAAAAGGACTACATTTTTCTCTTTGTTACCCATCTGTCAGTTCTATATTCCCACCTGTTAAAAATTGAATCTACATGCCTGATTTATTCTATTCACCTTTACAGAATATTTTCCATTTCGTGTTATGTTTACAGTTTGCTTTAAGGCCGCTTAAATTCCCAGAGGGGCCAAAACCCTCAATCGGTGTCGGATGGTAGATGCTTGAAATCTCTTCACAGATTCGTGGAATCAATAAACCTTCTTGCCATTTCAAAACAATGCCGGCTTATATTAGAAGAAATATTCGTATATTTGCTTGCTTTGACTTATTGAATCTAACACTGGTTGTGTTGTTTTTAGTTCAAAATCAATCTTCGCTTTTCTCGCAATTTTCTGAATTTTCTGATACAAGCATTAATAATTCAGTTTTATTTCATCTTACTGTATATTTTCCTGTGATCAACATAAAACTCTAATCAGAGGTCATTCGCCTGAATTTTAACCAAAGCATGCTGGATAGATGGTAATATTCTCCTTTCAGTTTCAAGACAGAACAATTTACAGCTCTTATATAAATTTTGCTTTTGTCTTGGTGCATATTCACACTCTAAAATACTATGAACATCAATACAGATAATAATACAGTGTAAAGACAATTTCTGTGAACCCAAAACTACCTAGCTTGCACTTTATACTGATATTAAAAATTTCAAGTTACACTGTACAGGGGTGTAGCTAAGAAAAAAACTGAGCAGGCTCATTAACAAGCCCAGCTGGTTTTTCTGGCTTGTGCACCTTCAAAATCACCCCAAGTCTTTGTTTTCTAGTAAAATTTCAGCCGGTGATAAGTTCTTTTTCAGCTGGTGGAATTAGCCGGTAACCGGCTCTTGGCTACATCCCTGCACGTATACGAAAAACACCCTCATCTCTCTCTACAGTTACATCTCATTCTGGTTATTTATTACTCAACATGTGTTGCTTTTAACTGCTTAGAATATTTGATTTCACATTGGGAGTTTAAAAAGAATGATGCAATCCATTCACAGTTACAGTGTATGACCATTATTTTTTAATAATGTGCAGAAAGAGGTGACCGATAATTTTTAACTTTAATAGGACAATCACATGACTTTTGGAGGGCATATAGTTTATTTGTGGCCCGAGTAGCATCATTTGCGCCCGAGCGGAGCGAGGGTGCAAATGATGCTACGAGGGACACAAATAAACTATATGCCCTCCAAAAGTCATGTGATTATCATTATTATCAATACACAAGGCCAAATCGTACAAATTCATTTAATAAAAAAAAATGTTTAACAGAAACAGGGCCGTAAATGCGTTTGCAGCCCGTCAAATTCAATATCGCCCGCCACTCACGCGTGTTTTCTCGAAGGCAGTTTCTTATTTGGCCGCGTATATTGATAATAATACTCCATAGTACAATGTACAAGTCGATCAATCCCACTCATCAAGACCAACGGGGTATTTTTATGTAAGGTTATATACTGTCTTTAAGTGATCAACCAAGTTACAATCTTGGACGTTACAAAATTCAGACTGCAGATTGCAGACTGGCATAAGCACATATTCAGGGATTCTGACAGGGTGCGGGGAAAAAACTAAAATTGTGCGGGAGTTTTGAGGCAAATTGTGCGGGAAAAAACGTCGATTGTGCGGGAAATTGTGCGGGATTGCGCAATCCTGTGACCAACCAAATATTCAATCACCAGTGTTCAAGCCAGGCCAGAAAAATGTCAGGGAGGAAATTCTGCATAAATGAAAAATACAAATAGATGTTTTACTTTGGGGATTAAAATGTACCCAGCAATCGCCAATTTGCGGCTGTTTTTCTTCACCAAAGTTTATTTGTCTCAACAAAATCACATTGCGTGACACGATGAACTCGATCGGGTAAAACCGAAATACCACATTTAAATGAAATGTTTCCGATCTGTTGCGAGTTCCTTTATGAAAAATCCGTATATTTTATGTAGTTTGAATAATTTCCATTAAAGGTTCACACAATTTCTTCGAAATTTTGCCGCAAAAACACAACCTCGAGATGTATGCAAATTGCGTGCTAAATGTAATTTGATAGCATGGTTGTTTTGCATTTTCCTGAATGAAAACGTCTTTCACTTGATTGAAAAAATCAAATCCAGTATTCTGATCAGAACTTAATAATTTTCTCCTATCAATCCGAACTTCCAGCGCGTTAATAGTTTGTTTGTCGATTCGCAAACTTGATAAGTTCTTTGCGAAAATAATTCAGACAGAGTGACATTCTTTTCGGCGTTACCGGGTACATTTCTTCGGTGTTTCTTCTTCGGTCCCCGACATATTAAACTGAAAGAGGAAGCGAAAGCGCTCGAAAAAGTATCAACAGGCCGCTAAGAAAAACGACATAATGTCTGAAAAACGACAACTAAAAAGCTACGCTAAAAAATCTCTAGGAAGTCGGAAAGAAGTAAAACTGAGACTAGTTCCCAGGACGGCGAAGAGAACGCCTTGTTGTTTTTATATCGATCCTCTCGAGCTGTTCGAGGAAAGCGAGGGTTTTCTCGATTGTTTGGAAGGAAAATGGGCTGAAAATAGTCTAAAACGTTTCTCGAAATCTTGGTTATCAATAGAAATACCTGATTTAATTAAAATTTTAATCAAATATTTCAGTATTGTGCGAGATTGTGCGGATTTTTAGGAATTGTGCGGAATTGTGCGGGTTTGACCGAATTGTGCAGTCCCGCACCCGCGCATCCTGTCAGAATCCCTGCATATTACATGTACAGTGTAGGTATCAAGTGCAGTCTGCTGACTGGGTATAAAATGCAGACTGAGTCCAAAACTGTCACTTCATCCTAAGTTATGACTTAATCTATTAAGCAATCCGCTGCAAAACTGTCCTTCTAACTGTCCTCCTAATCTTTAATCTGTAATGTTATGAAAATGAATTGTATGGAGATAGGTACTCAGAGATCGTCAGCACACAACTGCACACCGCTGTAGGCACTAAGAAATATTTTTGATCTTAAAACTGTATATTATTATAGTCAGTATTTTATACTCAGTCTGGAGTCCAAAATCTAAAGTCTATAATGACTTTTATTTATTACATACATGTAGCATTTGAGGGCACAAATAAGCAACAAAACCAGTCAAATATGCCATGTCATTGCACTTGTCTCGACTATAGGCTAGAGAAAACATTAAATTTTTTTCAAAAACTTATATTTGGGAATAGATGATTGTTGTATAATAGTAATAATAGGTAAACTATATAAAAAATAACATATACACGTACATGTATAACAAACAATTTAATCAGCGGAAAGTTGTGTAAATAGTAATGGGGCCGGGCATTTTTACTCATCTTGCAGTTTTTATTTTTTCTCACCTGATTTGTAAAAATACAAAGCCGTATTACACAACTTTTCGCTGAATAACCTCTATTTATACTGACCAGTCACAATACAATCTGCATATTAAGCTTAATTTATACTTAATGTTGTTGTTTTAAAGACTGAGTTGACTGAGTTTAGCCAAGTACTAAAATCAACTGCTGCTGTGGTCACAAAGTGGTTGACTGTGAATTTAGGAAAGTATTCTCGCCGTTTTATATTTTTCGCTCTCACCGTTTTACATTATTTTTCGCTTGGCACGCTTAAAGAACAAGAAATACACACAATGCTTTTGTTTCGTTGTGGAGGTCAGTTGCAGTTGTTATGTAAATAATGTTGACTGCGGAACTGCAGACCACAGTAGCAGCTCCAAAAAGAGATTGCGGGTTTATTATGTAAATTATGATTTGGTGACTGCCGGACCACAGTAGCAGTATTGATTTATGTAGTTGAAAACGGGCCAGGTATTCTGCCCCTTCATGTATTGTAAAGCTTTGCAGGTATAAACTTACATGTAAGCTTATATAATAACGTGTGTTCATGCATTGACCCGTGTTCTTGTAACTCTCTGTAAAATATACCCTAGTGTACATTTCTCAAAACTGATCTTTTTCGATTCATTTTCTATCAAGTCGTGGCAGTTTAAAGTGAAATATATCCCACCATTTTTGTGAAACTAAACTGATTTGAGTATTTAGCATTTCGAAAATCAATTGAATTTCACAAAAATGATTTGTGTTACATGTAGATTCATGCCAGAAATGCACGGATGGTTGACAGTACAAATTAAATCGAAACGCTACCCAGCGGTAAAAACATACCTGCAAAGATGTGTGGGTTCGTCTTCATTCTTTTAGGGCATTTTGTATCGAGATTTCCACTGAATAAAGCCGTTTTAAGGCCAGAAGCCAGTAGTCAAACTCGACCGCCCATTCGACCGTTGAAAATATCCCGCCTTCGCCGCCACTGATTTCCCTTTCGTAAACGGTCGATGCCATTTTTAACGGTCGATGCCATCATTAGCATTCATTAGTAACCAAGCCTTTTGTAATGGTCGATGCTATTTCTCTCTAGTTTATGCCTGGATTGGGACGAAAATAGGCTATCATTATTAGATAAAATTGGGCCTAGGTAAAGCGATTATTAGATCTAAGCTAGATTCGCGGTTAGGTAAGATTTAGGGTTAGGGTGATCCGTTATTGATATATATTAAGAAAAGCATCTTTTATAATTAAATTTTTCGTGGGTTTGCCGGATCAACCCAGTGGTCTAGTGGTAAAGGAGAGATGTTAGCATGCATAGGTTCCGGGTTCAATTCTAGGTAATTAATTGCATTTTTCTTTTTCTGATAGAAAAAATAATTCTAAAATTTGTGAAAATTTTTCTAAGTGTCGCTAAAATGGCATCGACCGTTTACGAAAGGGAAATGTGCTTCGCCGCCTTCGGGTCAGTGGCCTTCATTATTCAGCGGTGGATGCGTCATGTATAGGGAAGGCCTACTCTGGGACCCAAAGTCGCCCAAAGTCGCCTTAAGTCGCCTAAAGTCGCCTTAAGTCGCCCTAAGTCGCCTTAAGTCGCTTAATTCCTAACAACCTTAATTAACCCAATATGATAAACGTTGCTATTTCTGGACTGACTTTGTTACAAAAATCCTCTGATGTGTCCTTATGGTGTTGTTCCAAACCTTCCATTACAATAGGGGCCTTTAGATCAGAGTACAAGTACAAGATTGACTATGACTGACTTTCGAATATTCCCAGAGCCCTCGCTTCTCCCTGGTGTCGCCCAGTAGAGAAGGAGGCTCTAGAAACATGATTGGTTTTTACATTTGATAATCTAAAGCATTAGCACTACTCACACTCTATCTCATACTCTGATCTGCAGGTCCCTAATATGAAAAGTACTGCAGGTGGCAAACCTATATTAAGCATACAGGAAGTTGCCCCCTACCCCCCACCCCCCCCCCCCCCCCCACCCCAATTCTCTTTTCTACGAAACAATTTCCCCATTGATCCCACCCACTCACCACCCTCTTAACCCCCAACAGTTACAAGTAATAGCATCAAATTTATCTGCATAAAACAAACGTATTTAATATTATTAGACATACAGATCACAAGAATATAAGATGTAATCACCAATAATAACCTTGTCACGTCTTTTAGCAACTACTCCATAGTGTTACACTCAGAAATAAATGTACGCCAGTAAATCCAGTTTTAAAATACATCTAGGTTTTTGGTAAGCTTAAAACTTACATTCTGCAAGTTACATGACTGTAAGCTCAAAAGTGTAACGCTATAAAGGTACTTTTATATATGTATTGAGTAAATCGTACGCTTACCCATCACAGACAGGTAAAGACAAAGTGACCATCTCGTCTAGTTCGTCTACCAACAACTTCTAGACATTTCATAGCATCCTCAGATATAAGCTTATTTTAAAGTCAAAGACCACACATCCAGCCAAATCGATACAGATTAATTGAAGTTAGAGAGCCAAGCAAGTACAAAAATTCCCTGTTGTTCTTGCAAGACAAGACTCTTCTTGTAAAACGCCTTATTACTTTGAAGTTGTTCCGCTGTTGGCAGAAAAGCTAGAAAACGAGACTCGCCATTTGAAGCAAGATGGCTGCCAAGGTTCAAGAAACTGTTTTGATCATGTGACTTGAAAGTTAACCACATCGCGTGATCTAGAAACGCGCTGGTCTGGCAAAAGTCACGCAATATTCAAGCATCAATATTTGTCTCATAATATCACTGCCAGACACGGTATCCACTGTCATCACTGACTGGCTATCAGATTGTATTGCGGCAAAAAACCTCGTATCAACTACAGAATTCCAGGTAAGTTTACTGAGAGCACTTTTCGATGCGATCAAACGGAAACGACCCAGGCCGGACTGTGGCACATGTTGGACGAAACCTGGTAACAAGTTTACGAAAGGGATTATGGATCAAAAGGAAAATGGCGGACGTACTCTGGCTTTCTTTTTGGGATGTACCGAAATATTAGTGACAGCTTTCAGGGCTAACATACCGCAAACAACCCAAATGATTCTCAATCGCGGGTAAAACGCTCCCCATTGCAAATTGCAAGTGCTTCGGATGAGCCGGTGTGTAAGCCTCAAGCGGTTTGTAAGCCTCAAGCAAGAATGTGCTTCAATTTTATATTATAAAGTGGCACATCCAAGTTTCCAGCAGCTCAGACTATTGTAAGAGAAGCACAAAAGCCACAAGCTTTTGACCGGAGAGGAGCAAATTGGTTGGGTGCTAGGAAAGGATCAAAGGCTTTTGCAAGGAAGGCATGCCTGTTACCTGCTGTTACCAAAGTTTCGAGCCAAGATAGATCGGGCAACTTGTGTTACTGTTGGTGATGCATTCACTAAGGTAGTTATCTTTATAATTTGTGACATTGACAATTAATGGTTGGTATTGTTTTACTTTTATTTTAGTCTGAACGAAAAACAATCCTTTTAGACTTTTTTTGTCATAAGTATTTTGTAAGTAAATTTAGGTTGTTTTTAACTTTGTAACTATGGCAATAATGTATTTCCTCAAAATAAAGACAACCCATGATGGCATCTGAAGAAAATTGGCAATAATATAATTATAAAACATTCTTAAAATAATCTCATTGGAATAGCAATTGTTGCTTTCGAGATCAGAGACGTATATGATATTTTGAGGAAATAAAGTATTATTAAATACAGTTTATGGCATCTCACTCCCATTTGAGGCATCCACTGTGCATTCCGAATTTAAATTTGGTTAATAGTAGAGGCAGAAAAATATTAGTTTGCTTGCCAAGGCTGTTACCTAACCAGAGCCCTATACCCTGAAATGCCCAAGGAATCACTCTGGGCCCCTAAATTTCTTGTTGTGACACTTACTATTCATAGATTTTTCTTAATTCCTCAGCTTTTGGCCCTGTGACCAATGTGGCAACAACCTTGCTTGCTAGCGGGTGTTTAGGTCATTGTTGCATGTTTATTGTTAATGTATTGACTTCAGTGTGCAGGTCCATACCCACATCATGGGAGGTTATTAGAAATTCCTAGGGGGAGGGGGCAGAGGAGGGTCTTAAAAGCCACTAAACTGGAATTTGCAGAAGGGTTGGGGGGGGCAGGGGGCAGGGGGCAGGGGGCAGGGGGGGTGTACTTGGTTTCACCTTAGCATCTCCACTTAAATCACTGAAGGTCACCTAAAATTGCCTTAAGTCGCTCAAAATCGCCCAAAGTCACCCAAAATCGCCTTAAATCACCCTAAATTTTGGAGAAAATATGCTTAAATCGCCTAAAGTCGCCTTAAGTCGCCCAAAGTTACGGCGACTTTGGGTCCCAGAGTAGACCTTAGGGACATAGATTGTACCCTTTCATACGCCCTGAATTGCCTGGATTAAATTACCGGAAAGATTTTGGAGAATTAACTCGAGCCGTCAGAGGAAACTTAAAACAGTTCGAGTTAATAAAATTTCAAGTTATTGGGGGTAACGAATAATTGTAATAGAGTGAAGCAGGGGAAAAACTGCCTTTAGTTCTAGCTATCGAGAAGTTCGATACTGTGACTCTCTAGCCCTCGAGGGGAGGCGCAAAGCGCCGATGCTCGCACGCCTGTTTCAGCTTTTCGTGCTCCTCCCTCGAACTTTAGAGAATGTTAGTGAGAGAAACCGACTGTCTGTTACTCGGTCGCTCGATCGGTCAATTGGATGTAAACTTTTATGGTTAATTCCGCTGACCAGTGGGTATGTACCGCTCCCGGTATGTACTAATTTTTTGCTTTTGGACCGCATTTTGGAATCCTCTGAAAGCACAAGCTGTAGAAGACGAAAACCGATCTGCAGAATTCAGGGGGGTGGGGTGAGAGTGAGCCCTGAGGGGAAATGTTTTAGACTGAAAAACATTTCGGCCTAATAAAGGCCCATGTTCACCCAACCTGCTTTGCGCGCCCGGGCTGATTTTCGCACAGACGGAAAATCGAAAAATCGACGTGCCAGCCAATCATAACGTTACATTGAACAATTGAACCGTTTCAAAACAAAAACACAAGCGCGCGATTGGGTGAACATGGGCTTTTAAGACATTACTTTTTAAAGCAAAAAGGGGAAGGGGACAACCGCCACTGGAATTCAAATTGATATTTCAAGCCTTTAATAGGAAAACGCTACAGAACGGTAAATGTTATGCTACGTGGCTCAACATTTATTTGTACCCTTCACATTCTCATTGCCACGAATTGCCACCCACGATCTACCCACGATCTGCTCCCGTATGGCCTCGTGGTTCATGCGGCAGAGCGATCGACGGGAGATCTGATCCGGAGTAATGTGTACCCAAATTGGCACAGAATGTGTGGTTCCAGGAAATATACATACTCTCGCCACGGAAGTTCTTTTTGGTTTGAACCACCCCACCCACCCCCCTGGAATTCACAGTTTAATGGCTAATATACTTAACTTTCAAAATTTTGGCTTTTGGGAACCTCTCCGCATTTAAATTCTAATGGCCTTCCTTGGGGTGGGTATGGGTATTTTCTGGAACCGTACAATGCTATAAGTGACCATAATAATCATTGAACGATAATAACAATCATTTGATGTGAAAGACAGAAAGTACGTAAGTGACAAGACTTACCTGTTTTATGTCTGGCGATTGCTTAGAGACACCTAGGATGACGATAAAAATAATTTCAGTGAGTGAAATTCAGATGCTGTAGTGTAGCATTTAATAATAAAATTAAAAATTCAGTGTCCTGTTCATTTATAAATACACCTAATAATGATTACTAGATGTATAAATACATTGTATAAAAACATTGGCAGATAAAAAAAATATTTAAACCTTAAACTTAATATGACCCAATGGATTTAGGGTAGGGAGTGGGGGGAATTTCAGATACAATGCACTTTATGCCCAAATTATACCTAACTCTGAAGTTCTTTGGAATATTAAAAAACAAGCTTCCCAGTGCTGTCCATCCAGACTTCCAATAGGTCATGTCATTCTTGGTTTGTGCTTTTCACATGACAAAGTTTCTTCAATTTGGTGAAAACAACAATCATAATTATAACTGGATAACTAAATGGAAAAAAATACAGTCAAAGCTCTCGAAGAGAACACCCTTGGGAAGCGGTACAAATGTACACAATTGAGGATGGCCGCTCACAGAATGTGTGAATTCAGAGTTTGTAAAAGAAGCTAAAGTTTTAACAGGGTTTTGTCAAGGCAGCCGTAAGTTAGAGCCATCACAGATCTTTGCCAAATGAATGCAAACTAGTCCTTGCAACTATCATATATTATGTTTCAAATGTCTGTATTCTTCGTTTGCAACCACGTGATCAAAATTCACTACGTCATACGCCGCCGCCATGATGGGGGATAACCAAGTTTAAAAATGGCTGCCTCGCAGAGCGTGCTCGAGGAGAACATCCAGTTTTCTGATTATTATGTTGGTCTGGATGGTCCAGCGAAGCCAAGATACAAAGAAAAAGTTGTCCTTTGTGGTTTTGACCCGTATGCGTTGCAAGAAGCGATTTTAAGGAAAATACAGTACCGCTCGAAAGTATTAGTGCATAAGGACGCGGTGAAACCTCGTCCGCCGCCATAATGTTTTCCGCGAATTCACCAAGGTGGGACGAAACCGCAACCGCGGAAAGGACGAAAGCGACCGAAACACCGCGGGGAAACAGACGCGGTAATACCTCGGTTACAAACAATTGTGGCTAATTTCAATTGTTATGGTATTGTTTAACTCTATATTACTGATATTCTTCAAGGAGGCAATACAACAAAAGGCTAGAGATGTCGATTTCACAACATCCGACATCGTGATAAAAGCGATATCAAGTTGTTCTGTTGAATCTTCTTCGTTCACAGGAACGGAGAATGAAAACAAGAATCTTTTCTGACTTCATACATTTGTAGCAAAAATAGCGAACGTTTACACCAAACACTCAAGTTTTTATACGCGTCGATTTATTGACTTCATACATTAATTTTATAATCGATCGACTGTACCGTCCCGCCGGCAGCCAATGGAATTGCGTTTTTAAACCGAGGGAAACCGGCCGTAATCAGCCAGCGCCAACGAAATAAAGAACTTTAAATCGAATCGCGCAAAAGAAACTTTCCGGGGCTTTCGAAGAACGAACTTAAGTATGCTTATCATTATGTACTTATTATACAAAATCTGATAAGACTAACAAGACGCTGTGGTAGCGTTACACTTGGGCGTCGTTGCATTAGGCGTATTGAAAATCTGCATGTACGTCAGTTCAGTGTAAAGTGGAACACGCGAAGACGGTGAAGTGCGGGTGCAAGGATTATATTTAACGCCAGTAGAGTTTGGAAAAGCTTACTTGTAATTTGGCGAGCGAAACTGCAATGAAAACAGAATTCACGGAAGTCTGTATTCAGGTTTCAAATTGCCCTTTTGACATATGCAAATTTGGTGCACTTTTTCCTGACATTACTACAAAATTTGCTAAATTTGTTTTCTGCCACATACCTTCCCCCGCTGTCTGACATCGATCATTATATTTAGTTTCATTCAACATTTATCTTCACAATTAGTAAACATGAAGTTCAGAAATAATTTTACACATGAATTTTGCGTGACTAACGCACTGGCACTTGTGGCCGCTTGTCTACATAAAGTGTCCTATTTTGGTTTTGTTCGCTTTCTGACAGAAAACTCACTCCATTCGAAATTTTTCCATAGCTGTTCACAGCCAGCCGTTCGAAATTTTTGTTCTGTTTCACTCGTTCACTGTGCGCGAGCCGTTCAAAATATTCTTTAGCGTTCAAATGAAATTCGATCTGTTGCCTAGCACGTGATCAAAATCTACCGTGAAGAAGTTGCACCTTTTACTTTAGTGCGAAAGTTATTTTATTGTTATATCTAGAAGAACTAGTCGTTTAAAGTGCACCTAACCCCCTATTTTTTTTATTCGCCTAAATGAATGTGCTTGTTTTCTAAAGTGCATCTGTGAAAAAATTTTTGGATTTGGTGAAATCCTCGATTTTCTGTGACCTGTTGAATTGGAGGATAATTTGGTTCAGTACCGAGCAACATGGGATCTGGGACAAGTGCCCGATATGACGTAGATTCGGGAACTGAAATTCAACCAAAGAAAGCATCGTCGAGTACTTTCAGCGGCGAGGCACCGGGCAGGCATAATTTCTTTTTTGCACGAGTTTTGCACGACTAAAGCACGGTATTTACACTCGATTCGCGCAAAAATGAAGGAAATGGTTCCCGAAAGTACGTCACGTCACGTGACTAGGCCCATGCCCCGTCTAACTCGGTACTGAACCAAACACAGCTCCGTTTTGGCACGCTTTTTGAAATTTCAACAGGTCACAGAAAATCGAGGATTTCACCAAATCCAAAATGTTTTTCACAGATACACTCCAGAAAACAAGCACATTCATTTAGACGAATAAAAAAATTAGGGGTTAGGTGCACTTTAAGAGCGGCTGTCTGTAAATATCGAGAACTCGCCGTCAAAACTGAATTTTCGGATTTCTTCATATTTGGTCAGGAGAAACCCTTTGGTGACCTATTTACAAAAATTACATTCAAACTTTCCAAAGACTTTTCGTTTTCCAGAAATCCGCCAAAAACTGAAATGCCGTGTTCAGGTCGCAGCCGCCATTAAATTTGTCGAAATTTGCTGCATATTTAAATCGCTCGGAAAGAAAGATGCCTTAACGTATGGAAATGATTCTTTGTAGTTAAGTAGAATAACCCTTTGAGGACATAGTAATTTAAAAATATTGGAAGAAGATACATTTTTACATGTCTTTTTGAAAGCCTGAACATTCCTACTTTCAGCACTTTGGTAAATATAGCTTCCCTACCGTGAATCAGCCTTGCTTTTTTTTATCAACAGTAGTCCCTTTTAATATGGTGCATCCCTTAGCTAACGCCAATACCCCATAATCTGTAATCAGACATTTTCCCTTCTCTCTCTCTTCTACTTTTGGGAAATTGTTGATAAAGCAATTTCAGTATTGATAAAACCGATTCCGGCTGATATAGAAGAAGCTTTCTTTCAAGAAGAGCGAGGAGGGTTAGAGATAGCACTGTCGACTTAACGGAAAAACCCCAGGCCTGTTATTTAGCAAGTGGGAACCTCTGAATTAGGGCAAGGCATGACTCCACTGGGGCCTGGCTTTGATCTCACTGTCTGATCCCATTGCTAGACTAGGAGAGGTCGAGCGGGCTATCATATATGCGCGAACCAAAATCGCCACCCATGTCACATCTCGACTTGTTTGCGTGCTCGCGTAATCGCCTGCTATCCCTGAGAGAAATAAGGGACTACTCGCATTCTATCCCGTTGCCTGTGGCTAGCCATGTTAACACCTATACCGTAGGACATCTGTTCACTTTGTTGCAGTGAGCTCCTGTTCGTTTCTCCTTATCTTCAGGAGAGCATGGCTACCTTTTTTTCCATCGGGCGTTATTTTCGAGATTCAACGTTCATTGTGGGGAAACCGTTGTTTAGACAGAAGGATAGATGCAAGGACACAGATGAGCCAAGAGAATGAAATGAAAGTGCTTAGTTTCTCTTGTCATGTGCTAATTCAGAGATTCCCACTTTCTAAATAAAAGAGTTTTTCCCGCCATCCAGCGGTGTTTTCTCACGCTCTCCCCATTCTCCCCGAAATCACGACGGTTTTTGGTTGCGGGACACGATGTGCGGTTGTTCAGTTTTCACTTCAATCCAATTTTTTTCATAGTACAGCAGAAATAGAAAGAAAAATTGATTTCAAAATATCTGAAATGCCGTGAAGAGGAGTTGTTGTGTGAAATGAAACAGAGAGTTGATGCCGTTCACGCTTGGGATCTTCTAAATTTTCACCTTTCGGTATGTCTTTTATATACTAGAGCGAACTTTTCTTTGCTGTTTGCATCAGATTGTTATGTTAGAATGTTAATTGTGGTAGACCTTTTATGGCAAATACATGTAGCTTAGCAAAGAGTGGGGTTTTGTTTGTAAAACATGTAGTACTGTAGTAGTTAAAGAGATGAACATACTTCAGTTGTTCTTCGGTTTGAAAACCTGATTGACATTAAAAAAAACATTGCAGTCATTGATTGAATCTAAGAGGAAATTTCTCTCGTTGAATCTCAAATCACATAGTTTCAATTTTAGTGGATAATATTTAGTACAGATGAATACTTTTGCTCGAATTTTTGCCAAATTGGAATTCGATTTCCGATTAGCGCCGCGGATAGTTACTGTTGTAACTCAGAAACCTAATCAAACAGCCGGCATGTTGTTGACACGGTGACAGTGGCTATGAAATTTGGTTGCTTTGTACAACTTCACTTACCAAAAGGGACTTTAAAATCTATGAAATTATCGCCTGTAATAAGGAATTCGAAGCTACTATGTTTAAGATGTACTTTGGGCAATAAGTTTCGCTTGAGATAGTTTCAATCATTTCATGTTGTTGACATCGGCGCAATGAGAAAAATGTCAACATGACACTTGACCTTTTGGTTTGCGATCAGTTATCACCTACTCAAGAATTGATTTTTATCAGGATATAGAGCAACAAAAGCTCATTCGAACACTAGATTTTGTTTCCGAACAAGGAATTTTGTTTGCCACACAGCAAGAAAAGGGTATACGCAATAAGCTAAATTTATTTGAAATGTGTTTACTTGTGCTTGCGTGACTCAGTGTCTCAAATTTTGAAGAAAATTCATGAAAATTGCCTGTGCGTTTACTTCTCTCAACGGGTGGCTTTTCAATTACCCAAGCTAAATTGTCGATATGTTGCAGTACAGTAACATAGCTTTCTGCTGCTATAACTTTCATTGTAAAATTCGATGTACCAGGACAAGATTTATGGCAGAGAAGCTTCCTCATTTTCAAGTGTTTACCAAAGTGCTGAAAGTAGGAATGTTCGGGCTTTCAAAAAGACATGTAAAAATGTATCTTCTTCCAATATTTTTACATCACTATGCTCTCAAAGGGATATTCTACTTAACTGTAAAGAGTCATTTCCATACGTTAAGGCGTCTTTCTTTCCGAGTGATTTAAATATGCAGCAAATCTCGGCAAATTTAATGGCGGCTGCGACCTGAACACGGCATTTTAGTTTTTGGCGGATTTCTGGAGAACGAAAAGTCTTTGGAAAGTTTGAATGTAATTTTTGTAAATAGGTCACCAAAGGGTTTCTCCTGACCAAATATGAAGAAATCCGAAAATTCAGTTTTGACGGCGAGTTCTCGATATTTACAGACAGCCGCTCTTAAAACGGGAAGAAGTTTCGCTGGTCGGCCGCTTCGTTGCTTGTCGACCCAAGTTTACGAATTGATCGATGGCTGGCGAAGTTTAGTTTGTTAACAAACTGTACGCGTGATATTTTGTCTTTGTGTTCGACGCGTGCTTTCATCCCTGTCACACGTGAGGAAAATTAACCTGCGATTAGGTGCTCTTTTTTTTTGTGTGTATTTCAATCTACCTTAACGAAAAAATCAGAAAAACAGACTGTCTCTTTTAGTACTGTAAATTATTCTTAGAATTACCGGAATTTTATTTTGGCGTGAAAAGTTTAAGCGACACGCGGAATGTAAACTTTAATGATCCATAGTTGTATTTCGCTCGATTGATTGAAGCGGTTTTAAGAATTTAAGCGCCGCTATTCATTACGAGTTGAAACATACTGTAATTCTTAAACAGTTCGCATTTTAAGCTCTGTTCCAGAAGTGAGTTTTCATTTCTTTCTCTAATTACAGCAGCGTTCACAACCGACTTCTGACGGATTTTAACATGTGAAATGTCTCACGTGCAAATCATCGGAGAGTCTCGTCTCACCTATTGTTGTTAATGAACTTCAAAACAAAGTAAACAACACTCTATTCAAACACGACCGCGTCCTATTCTTTCCGCGGTTTTCTTCGACCGCAAAATACCGAGGTTCCCGTGCGAAATTGTTCAAGGAAATCCTGGGAAATCTTCAGAATTCCCAAGAAAAAATTCCAAGAAATCTCAGGAATTCTCGGAAAATCCGTCGTGTTAATTTGTACAAATTTCCCGGGATTTCTCAGAAATTCCTGGGAAAAGGTAAGAAAAACGGCGGAGTAAATCCTGGTAAATCCTTGGAATTCCCAAGAATAAATCCCAAGAAATCCCGAGAATTCTCAGAAAAATAACCTTTGTGTTAATTTGCACAAATCTTCCGGAAATTCTTAGGAATTTTTGGGAAAAGAATCGGAAAATATTCGCTGATTTTTTGGGAGTTCCCAGGAAATCCTGGGAACTCTCAGGAACAGGATTTTCTGAGAATCTCAATAATTCTTTGGAATTCCTGGTATTTCGGATACAAATAAGATTAGTTAATGAGAAACTGAAAAATGCGAGCTCTGCAGTCAGTATCACAATTTTAAACCAACCAAGAACAACACAGAATCAATTTTCATTTCACAAAGATACATTACCATTTATGTTGGATCAGTTCTATAATTTTATGTACACACATTTGCAAATAAAATAGACTTTTATAAAAAAAAACATGTCACTTCAGAAACCTGAAAAGATGAAAATTACTTATGTACACAATTCTTAAAAGCAGACTTCTGTAAAGACATATATTACTTGAGAAAACCAAAAATAATTTTTGTAAATACATGTAAAGGAGAATTTTTTAAAGAAATATATCGCTTCAGAAAACCAAAAAATAAAAAGTAAATTTGGAACTGAGAATAAAATATAACCTAATTTTGTTGCTTACATGTAAGACGACTGGCACGAAAAGAAGATTGCAAATTAAAAAAAATCTTACGGCTATACAGTGAAACCTCTATTACGCGGACCCCCAATTAAGCGGATACCCTCTATTAAGCGGACACAAAGCCGGGTCCAGAAAGTAACGTCTTATATTTCCCTTTATAACGAACCCCTATTCAGCGGAAACCTATTCAGCGGAAGCGGACACTAAAATAAATTGTATTTGGCTAATTTATATTGTTAAAAACATCTATTGAGCGGACACCGGACTGAATTGACAATAGTAGTATTGGATTACGTCCTTCAAATTTATTTATTTATTTATTTATTTATCCAGGGGCATCCAATTTAGCAGAGCTAGTTTAAATGGAGCCCTGAACAACGTACTGTAGTCGATTAATAAAGATAAATCAATACATTTAGCTGTCAATAAACTGTAGATTAGACCGATATCCGGCTGTATGATCATCCGCGATCAAAGTTCACCTAAAAGTCTTGCACAAAGTACAGCACAACTATTCACAATCAAATCCTTCTTTGTCTAATTTTTTCTTTAGCCACTCACATGAAAACTTATCACCATAAAAGAGGTATTCGCAGGGAAGCTCTTAGCCATATCCGGCACCTCGGTTTACTCTTTTCCCCGTAACTGTTACCTTGCCAGAATTCGTCGATCTCTTCAAACACTTTGTCGTTGCTGTTTTGCTGTTTTGTTTTTGCATTTACAAACAAACTAAAGTTGGTAATGAAAGGTAATGAACTTGAACTCTGCAGTGGCGGATCCAGGGGGAGGGGAGGGGAGGAGAGGGGAGGGGAGGAGAGGGGAGGGGAGGGTCGGGGAGGGTCGGGGAGTCCCCCCCCCCCCCCACGCCCCACCCATCAGACCTGTGTCTGCCATGTGGTTCTTAAAAATAATAGAATGAATATTGTTTTATACCTAATTGTTTCACTTCCGCCAACTGACTGATTGTCAAGTTTTTGACTTACAGCTGTACATGTAACAAACGCTTTTTGAGTCTTAGGAATGCTTGGAAGTGGCATTTTAGAGGGTATAATAGGAAAAGTTTTTCGGGGGCATGCACCCAGACGCCCCCTTTCAGAAATTCCTGGATCCGCCCCAGCTCTGGATAGCTTCCTTTACAACATGGAACTTACGGTTGAATGTTAATCGTTAGCAAACATTGTGCAATTTTTACAAACCTGGGAAGGTCCAGAAGGTGTCCGCTTAATAGAGGTTTCACTGTATTATCGTAATCAATAAAAATTTGCTATATGAATAATTTTCACAAAACATTAATCTTTTTATCAGTGTACGCTAAATTTTGTCATCAATAATTATAATTGTTGCGGTCTAAAAACAACAATAACCATCATTAATATTTTTACAATGTATGCTTTAAACTGTTTTCTCAGTTATTTTTGTTGTCCCCTTCAGTATCATGTTGTTAATTTCTCCTTGGGATGATTGATCACTGAAAAACAAAGTTAAAATAAAATACAATGTAAAAGGCTATGATTAATTTATAATAACGCGACAGAGTTACGATATACATGTACATGTACATGTATGACCTAATTTAACATCTAAAGTAAGGACTACCATGTATGTACAGCTGTAGCATGAAATTTTTGCAGGAGTTTTATATTACACTAACTATATTACAGTACATGTATACGCAAGCAGCGAGAAGGTTTCGTCACAAAAATAGTTATGGGTCATTTGCATGTTGTGCAAGTTTGTTGAGGAAGGCCAAATTTTCAAGAGTAGCATAGTGACTTTGATAAGTTTTGTCTGTCTTTTTTGCAATACCGACACTTGAACAATACACAACCAATGCTCGACCGATATCTTGACCGATATTTCACCGATAGACTACCGACATTTGGCCGATGGACTACACTGTATATACCAACACTTGACTGATAGACTACCGACACTTGACTGATATTCCACCTAGACTTGACACCGACATGTCGATGGACATGTCGACTGACCATCGGCCAACATCGCACCGACACTACCTATGGTACAATTGATCCCAACATGCAAGTGGGTGATATTACTGTATAACCAGGATTTTACAGTATGGATTTTAATGAATAAATGGAGAAAATAGGTTTTGCTTTCTGATGATATGACACTAAAACGTTTTGTCATTCAGCCCTATTGCATAACCTTAAGCTTTTTAAACCCGCTGATGTAAATAAAATTGGTACATACATGTACATGTATTACTGACAGTTTGTGCCACATGTTGAAAGATTACTGGTACTACAGTGTATTCATCCCGCATGTTCTTTGAAATGCCTTGAAAATCAGCCTGCTTCATGCACCATTGGTTTCACTCCACAGTTTGGAAAAAGTTCATTGCATGATCAATTTTGTTGACTGCAAATTGACAGCATGATTTGTTATGTCACGTAGCGTTAAACAATCAGTCAATCAATCAATCAATCTTTTAACTTTCATTCAACTTGCAATGAATGATCCCAAAAATTTGATAATGAGATGATCTTTTTTCAAATCGTGGAGTGAAACCAACAATACATGATTGTACATAAAACAGGCTGATTTTCAAGGCATTTCAAAGGATGTGCATGATCAATGGTACATGTACATACATATACACTGTATGTTTCCTTAAAACATACAAGTCAGGTGTTTCTATACATGTATTTTAAAGCAAACATACATTAACAGACTGTAATTTCTATTTATTAACCATGGTGTATCAATTCATAAAATCAGTAAATCAGTTTCAATTTGGGGCATGCAGTCACTTTAGTGTCAGTACCACACACAATACACCCACAACAGCTACATGTACATACACTGTAATAACATACAGTAAGAACATGCAAAAAAAGACCATTCTCCTTAGGGATTGTCTTATATCACACGCATAATCTTTTTTGTTGAAGGAGAAAGACTGATCAGGCACATACATACGGTCGCCGCCTGGCTTGTTGCCTGCCTTGTCTCTCTTTCTCCTCTTACTCTTGGGGTTCGATAAATTATCTCGCGAAATGACACCTTAAACGGCTCAGAACGGGCAAAAAATAACACACAAGACTCATTTAACATTTCATCTAAACTTTTATTGAACATATAGGATAAACTTAGTATTCAGAGCAAATCGCGGCCAAGTTATTTATGTTAACCCATATTTCTTTTGTAACCGCCATTGAACGATGTCACGCAACACACACAAACATCGGGTGGTCCGCCTGTGGTCGATCGAGGTTCAAATATTTTGGCAGGAGGACGAATACTGTTTTACCCCAACAAACTAAAATGCGCTCGATAAAATATTAAACCATTCACTGCTATAAAGAAATTATCCCACATTCTTGTTAGCGTACATTGTATAAAGCCAAAGCTCAGTAACTTAAGCTTATACAGCCCAATTTGAGCAGCTTTCATTGTACTGTAAGCTAGCTTCGTACTGACTGAAAAGATTACCAAGTATAAAGTTAAGTTTGTACTCACATTTTAGCGTCCTGATTTTGACCGTCGTCTCACATATTAATCTCAACTGCTGATAAATAGCCCATTCTTGGATTAAACAGCGTCCAAACACACCGTAAAAAGAGTAAACGGTTGTTTGATACACCAAAGATGGCCGCCACAAATTCAAACGGCCTTTGTTTGTGCTCACGTGATATATGACGCTAAGTAGAGAGGACACTGGGAATGAGGTCACCGCGCGCGCGAATCTATAAAGATCAGAAGCCGGATTATTTACTTGAATTATTGGGTCTTTTCGAGTGAAAAAGTGCAGGATTCCATGACGAGAGGTCCCTCATAAAACACGTATAAGGTACGACTTTAATATGTCAATTTAATCTTAAGAAGAGACGCAATTGTGAGTCATCTTTCATGTATATTTTGAGCTTAATATTTACTTTGCGGGACGCTCCATAAATTGCTTGTTTACAAATGTGTGCTCTGACATGCGATCGCATTGCCTACCTACTCTAAACACACGTTTTATACGGCAAAATATAGAATACAACATAAGCTGGGGCCACTAAGCTATTTGCATCTCGCTGAATAATAACAACATCTTGTTATGTTATGCATAAGCTTCGATCTACAAACGCGTTTGAAGATGTCATTATAATCGTGGAATTACCTTTTATACCGGCCATTAGGTTTCATTTTGTTACGGCGTCAATACTATTAAATTTCAAAAAATGATTGTGTCGGGATAATGAGTGTGGAATGAGTGGATGAGCCAAAAAAAGCGAACATCAAATGTATCTTGCCGTGCGATATCGCCTTGCATTCAAGTCCCGGCCCACAAGCTGACAAATTGGGCAACATGTGAGGTTGATGATTAACTTCGGCCTCCATACTTTCGTAGTGAAAGGTAAAGCTTATTTGACTGAAGTCAAACTCAAACGTGTTTTCAGTAAATAGTGAACTCAAGTTATTCCTGGGATTTCCCGAGAAATCCTGAGAACCCCTTCTTTTGAGCAAGGTTATTTCAGGTTTTCACACATTTCAGCCAAATCCCGAGAATTCTCGGCAATAATCGAGAAGGTATTAAATCCTGCTAGAGGTGATCTCGAAATTTCCCAAGAATTTCCGGGAAATTTCGGTCGCACCAAAATGTACCAAGATTTCTTTAGAAATCCTGAGAAATTCTGAGAATTCCTGAGAATTTTGCTTTTCTCGAGAATTCTCGGAAATCATTTCGCACGGGAATTGACGAAGCGAGACGGTAAACATGTTTTGCTTTTGCCAAATTTACATTGAGCACGTTGCTTCGTTATGAGTAGAAGGATGGAGAGAGAGAAGAAAATGTATGAACAGTACTCGTGGTCTCGCCATGGCCCAACTGCCCGCCTTCATCTTTCGAAGATCAATGTAGTGGTTGCGGTGTGTTTTCCAAGGGAAACCGGCGGAAACATATTCAAGTTCAAGTGTAAAACGAGGCGTCATACATTATTGAAGACTCGAAACCTGAATCGAGGTACGATACCATCGAATAATGTTATTAACATTTCGCTTTTTGGTCGCGACCGGCAAGTTAATTACGTAGGAATAAGATTGATGAAGTTGTCTTTTTACTGTATGGAAACATATTGACCAATGCTAGAGTGTTTCCCTTGTTATGCCTAATAGATCAATATCACGCTAGCATGGCACAAAAATATATTTAGTTTATTGGGGAAAAGAATCCAGCATCAAATTCAGCATATCGGTATTAGTAAAACTACAAAGTTTTGTAAAGATTGCTAGAAAACTGACGAAGATATGAAATTTTGAAACTGAGCATTTTTACAAAGAAATGTATGGTGGACGGGCATAGATTGCCCGTCCAGCCTCGTTTTCGTGTTTTTCCCATACATTTCTTTGTAGCGGAGCCCGCGGGCCGAAGGCCCGGCGAAGCACCATACTCATAGAACCTATGCCGTCATTTTTCATGGTCATGGCTAGCGGAATGTTTCGCGGGCGCGTTGTGCGCCCGCCGAACGCCCGCTGTACGCGTTGGGCTAGCTCGCTGGCGCGTATGACGTCGCAAAACATGCGCGTGTGACGCCACAAAACATCCGGGATCTTTGAGGCTTTGTTTTTCGCGCGGCTACACAGCCGTCAGCTCGGTAAACACTTTAGCCGTTGCAAGATTTTTATGCTGTTTTTAGCGGAGAATTAAAGTCGTTATTACCCAACATTTTTTTGGGCGGTTTGCTACTCACGACAGGATACTAATTAAGGGATCCCATGAAGCCGCTTTAGTGGAAAGAGAAGAGCTTTCAGGGATAAAATCTTGCTTCGAGGAACTATATACGGTTTTAGCAATGTGAAGAGATGGGTTCGTTTTACGGATTTCAGCACCAAAGCGGAGATTTAAAGAATTTCCAAGTACAGTAGTCGCCGGAGGGACTTAAAGGTAAAACAAATTACATTTTTCGATGGGAATTTATCTTGATATCAATCTGTGATTGATTTTTTGTTTGTGTTCTCGTTATGCTTTGGAGAATTGTTTATAAACGTGTAGCTTAAATTCAGTTGTATTAATTTCTTGAATTTCATCAAAGACACGGCTCGGCCTCGATGCGCTATAAATGGTACGCGTTTGGTTTTAAACAAACTCATGGAGATTTGAATACAATTTTTCGAAAGAAGATTGTGTTGTCCATTTTTATGTGTTTGTTCATTCATTACAGAGATTGAAAAGCGATTTTATGTAAACAAAACAAGACTTAGATTTTATACTCGCGTCGCCTTATGCAAATATGCCTTTTGTGTAAGTTATATATTTTTGCAATTTTGATTTCCAAATCAGTTTCTCGGGCATTTTTTAACAAGCAACAACTGTATTTTCGGAAAATAGTCGTAATAGTTATTCTAGACGGAGAAAAAGTTGTTTTTGTGAACTTTTGTACGTTCTAAATGTACTGTGCAGACGGTCGGGTAATACTGTTTTTGAGAATTGCTAAAATTGAAAAATAGCCCGGTCGTCAATATTAATCTTAATTCTTGTGCTTCCGACCTTTCACCTATTAGTTAAGTTTCATCTTAGTTAAGCTTGTTCAGAGGGTCTTCAGAGGGCGCCGCTGTTAGGCTAAGCCTAACTATATATATTAAAAATTAGGCCAGACTACTAAGTTTCAGTCAGTGTACGGCCGAGCGCGAGCTTAGCGGCGTCAAGTAATAAAATTGGACTGCATTCTGTAGCACATAGTAGCAAATTCAAAATTAGCTTTACTCAGAGGCAAATCTTCAAACACCGTGACAATTCCCCAACCGTTAATTTGCGGATCCAAAAGCAACATGCACTCTCAAAACCAGTCGATGTGGATATGTTTTCGAAGTCTTCGGATGACCGCCGCTTCACATTTGTCGCGAGTCGCCGAACGCTTTTCACTCGGGATTTGTTTTGATTCGCAATGCTCAGCTAGAGTGGACAAATTTCAGACTTTGCCGCCCCTCCCCCGTATCGTTTATTTGGAATCTTCTAAAATTTAGAAGACACGTGACCAAACCAGACCAGGGTCTCTTCTCTCTCGCTCAGGGGGCGGGAAGAGGAGGACCCTGGGAACGAGGTTGCTATTGTTTTCAGCCCCGCCTCTCCCCTGTTACAATCAAAGCCGCACCCAGCTTTTCAGACACTGTAATGAACGGGGTTATGTGATATATTCCCCAGAAAAGAACAAAGAAAACTGAGCTAGGTGGAAAATAAGAAAGATATAACCAGTAGAATAAACAGGGGTGGATATTTGTACAAACCATTTCCCGAAAAACATGCATTTATATTGAATGTTTATTTTCATAATAAGATAACTCGGGCACCTATCGCTCATCTGTTTAAGATAGCCAGCTGACAGTGTGAAAGTAGATCAGAATGCAAAGGGCTTGTTGTTCTTGATCGCTCTCACTCTGCTTTCAAAACAAACAATTCGATTGAGCTTAAAGTATTCATTTTTGCCCGGTTGCTTTTAGTAATCTATTGGGAGTCTAGCATGTACACCACTAAATCTTGTCAAATCGCTCACATATGCACAGGTAATATATATAGTTAGGCTTAGCCTAACAGCGGCGCCCTCTGAAGACCCTCTGAACAAGCTTAACTAAGATGAAACTTAACTAACAGGTGAATGGTCGGAAGCACAAGAATTAAGATTAATATTGACGACCGGGCTATTTTTTCAATTTTAGCAATTCTCAAAAACAGTATTACCCGACCGTTTGCACAGTACATTTAGACCGTACAAAAGTTCACAAAAACAACTTTTTCTCCGTCCAGAATAACTATTACGACTACTGTTAAACAATACAGTTGTTGCTTGTCAAAAAATGCCTGAGAAACTGATTTGGAAATCAAAATTGTCAAAAATACACAAACATATTTGCATACGGCCACGCGAGTGAAGTTGGAACTATAATAAAATTCAAGTCTTGTTTTGTTTACATAAAATCGCTTTTCAACCCATGTAATGAATGAACAAACACATAAAAATGGACAACACAATCTTCTTTCGAAAAATTTTATTCAAATCTCCATTAGTTTATGTTGAAAAGCAAAACGCGAACCATATATTTATAGCTCATAGAGGCCGAGCTGTCTTCGATGAAAGAAATCAAAACGAGTGAATTTGAGAACGTTTCATAAACAATTCTCCAAAACTAGCGAGAACACAAAGAAAAAGTTAATCACAGATTGATATCAACATAAATTCCCATCGAAAAATGTATTTTGTTTTACTTTTAAGTCTTTAAATCTCCGTTTCTTCAGTTCTGAAACCCGAAGTGACAAACATCTCTCCGGCGAAGCAAGATTTTATCCCTGGAAGCTCTTCTTTGTCCACTATAGCGGCTTCTGAGTATCCCTGTCTTGAGTAGCAAACCGCGAAAAAATACAGGAAAATAACGACTTTCATTTAAACGGTTTTCTCCGCTTAGTAAACACAGGAAAACATCAAAGTACCTTTCCTGCTCAGCGCGTACGGCGGCGGGCACACGGACGGACGCGCCCGCGAAACATTCCGCTAGCCATGACCATGAAAAATGACGGACATAGGTTCTATGAGTATGGGGCTGCGCAGCGTGCTCCGCCATTAATCGAAAAGTATCAGACTTGATTTCCCAATACTCCAGATAGTAGTGTCACGTTTGAGCTCGCTTAATTCGGTTCCTTTCCTTCAATCGAATAGGTTTTCAGACACCCTGTACCCATGACTGGAAAACGTTATCCAGCCTGTCCCCTATAGGTCTCTATACAGTCGGTCACGGTCTTGTTTCTGATTGTTCCACACTTGAAAGCTGCGATTTGAATTTATGCTTCCGCGTCCAAGTTTTTCGCTTCAAACCAGGCAAGCCTGCTCCAGGTCTGAATGGCACCTTTTACACAAAACCAACCACCAATACGACAAATTTATAAACACTTAAAAAAAGAAAAATCCTTTATAAGGATCACGAGCCATGGCTCATCAGTTCCAGACGATAATCTCTGTTTTCAAAACCTACAATTCGAATGGCCGTGAATAAGCTGTCGCGATTTTGTCGTTGCTTCCAAAAGCCGATACTTATAATCGGATGGCCATCTTTTTTGTGTCTAGACAAGAAATCTTATCAAATGGTAAAAATCGCTTAAATAATATGCATAAGTCTATTTTACTATTGTCCAACGCCCGGCTATCTGGTGCATCAAAACAATTCTCCATGTAACGCCATTGCCTCGTCATTGTTCAGTCCATTCAAATTGTAAACTATTTTCACCGGTCTCACTTGCACTTATATAATGAGAATGGGAGACCTGGCGGACGCTCTCAACAGCAGCGGAGAGGGAAATAAGGCGGGAAGGGTGGGAAAAAACTGTTGAGAGAGACCGCAGGAAGTGCAAACGAGACCAGATGGATAAAGTTAAAGACCTCACTAAGTGCCATAACACTAATCCACGGACGTGCGAGAAAGGAGAGCGAATGTAGAATGGATTCTCCTTATATACGCTTAAGTGAGACCGCTGAACATAGTAAACTATTTTCACCGGTCTCACTTGCACTTATATAATGAGAATGGGAGACCTGGCGTCCTTAGCAGTCTTAGCAGCGGGGTACTCGGGTGAATTAAGGAATGGGTCTCGTTCGATTTAAAGGGGGATAGTTTATTTTAAAACATATTTGACTTATTGACTTCAAACTTTCTAAGAGGCTTTTAATTGTTGAAAACAATTTTTTTCGCTTACATGAATGGACCTTCTACGTCACGTGACTTGCCACGCCCAATTTTAGCAATTTTTTTCGATCCAAATTTACGAGATATTGGAAAAACATTTTTCTACTTAATTTGTTTCTATCAATGACCATTAGTACAGGGTTTATGGAACTAATCGGGGTTTTCCAAAGTTATTTGTTGTCTGTAAACTGTAACGTTTTAATTTTAGAGAGGGACTGGGACTAGAGGAAAACAATGAATAATTATGCAGCAATAACAGTTTTCAAAATTCCCCGTTTAATTTGACGTATTACATTGTAAACTGAAGACTAAGGAAGGTAGAATGGGAGCTTTTAATTGAATTTTCATGCCGTAATCTGAAAATTCCAAATTTTGCATAATTTAGGGCGTGACTGGTCATGTGACCCCAACTGGCACAGGGTACCATCCAAAAATGTTTTGTTTATTAGTGCATGGTTATAAGATAAAATATTAGGAGTCGCTGAATAAAGCTAGAAAAAATGTTGAAAACCCAATATTACACCAGGAGCCATGCCTTAATCCACGCGAGTACCAAGATCACAGGGACAGAACCGACAGACGCCCCATACTCAACCCCAGACTCAACCCAAAATAACATCCAACACCCAAACTGAAACCCGTGAAAGAGGGGAACAAGAACGCTTTACGCCTGAAGGCGTAGAGGGAAAAGCGCAAATACAGCTCTAAAGGGGGCAAAACTGTAAACGCGCAAATGGTAACACATGTGGGACTAAAGTATTAGTCCACAAACAAGCGGGGGCAAAACTATTAAGCCGCAAATATTAAATGATGTGGGACTAAACTGTTAAGCTACAAAAACAAAGTGGCCCAAACTCTAACCCGCGAGTATAACACGTGTGGGACTAAACTGTTAACCCACAGAACAAAGCGGGGGCCAAAACTGTTAACCCGCAAAAAAATTAAATCATGCGGGACTAAACTGTTAAATCACAAAACAAAAGCGGGGCCAAAACTGAAACAAAGACAGAAACTACGCACGGTTGGAAATTTTTGATCGAAATTCGGCCAAGTTTTTTTGATACAAAATCTCTTCGTGAGTTTTTATCATATTGGCCTCAAATTTTTCCCAATAACAGATATTCTCATGGTCTATAATTTTTTCTTTTTGTTTTTTCAGTTTTCGGTATTTTTGGCGGGAAAGTGACGTCACGAATACTGGGCCAAAATTCAAATTTTACATTTTGATACATTTAATGGCTGCTGCTGAAAGAGCAAGCTCAAACAAGTTAAAAACCGAAGAGATAACTAAAATATCTTGATTCAGTCAAGAGATATAATTGTTTGAATTTCAAAATTCCCGCCATTTTGTTACTAAAAATGGCACAAATGCAAATTTCAACTAATGATATCTCTAGACGTCACTTTCCCGCCAAAAATACCAAAAACTGATAAAACAAAAAGAACAAACCATAGACCATGAGAATATCTGTTATTGGGAAAAATTCGAGGCCAATAGGATAAAAACGCACGAAGAGACTTTGTATCAAAAAAACTTGACCGAATTTCGATCAAAAATTTCCAACCGTGACGGGGCGCCATTCCCCGGGTGTGGGGATAAAGGGAAAACGGAGAAAATAATCCCGAGAGGGAAAGGGATCTTAAACTTTAACAAAACCTCTAAAACTAAGAGTAAACCCGGGGAATGGCGGCCCTGGCGCCCGGTAATCCGAGAGGGACGTTGTGACCCCTCCAGGCACCGCCATTATAACGAACCTAAGTGATGTGAAAAAACTAAGGAGCCAGGAGGGCAATATGACAAAGGGAAGACCCCTGGGACAATGCAGAGACTTGTGAAAGAGCAAGGGGCGTCCTAGCAAGGACTTGCGAAATATAAGCGCTGTAAATAGTAGACAAATGACAGCCCGTGAAGCCTACATGTACGAGGACAAAACTTTAAAAGCGGGGTGAACAACAAACAAACACGCAAAAATATGAATTTGATATGCAAATTAAAATATCACAAAATCCAAGAGGACCAAATGTAAAAGCAGAGGTAACACATATAATACAAACAGCGCGTAATAGCAGGACGGAAGGGCAAAAGTTAGCGAATATAAAGCCCAAAGGGCGACATGTTCAAACCAGGGCGACAAATATCAAATTTATAAAGAGCCCGCAAAAGCCCAAAGGGCAATCGTTCAAAGCAGGGCGAATAAATATCAAATTTATAAACAGCTCGCAAACGCCCAAAAGGATAATCGTTGAAAGCAGGGCGAACAAATACAAGATTTATAAACAGCCCGCAAGACGCCAAAATGGCGAAACGTTCAAAGCAGGGCGAACAAATATTAAATTTATAAACAGCCCGCAAACGCCCAAAGGGCAATCGGTAAAGGCAGGGCGAACAAATACAAGACTTATAAACGGCCCGCAAAACGCACAAAGGGCGAAGCGTTCAAAGCAGGGTGAACAAATATCAAATTTATAAAACAGTCCGCAAAACGTCCAATGAAAGGGCGAAGCGTTCAGAGCAGGGCGAACAAATATCAAATTTATAAACATAAGAATAAAAGGCAGTCCGGTTTAACAATGTATTGAATACAAGTAAACGAGGACGAAACAGGAGGGAAGGGAAACAGATATAAATAAACTTGGCAAACCTCAAGAGAGATTTCATAAGCTAGAGCAGCGCCTTGTGCTGCGCCTTGTGCTGTGCCTTGTGCTGCTGGTTCTGGGTGTAAAACAGCGTCGTTTTGTGGTGGAGCTGGTGGTAATACGTTGGGAAGGACAGCTTGGGCTTGAGGGAAGCTGTTGGGGCTGGTAAAGTACAACTTGAGCTGCAACGAACGGCTTCTTGTTCTTGCCGAGGTCGTTGAACTTGAACTGCGATTTATGGAGCGTGAGCCATATAAACGTACAGGACACGGACGTGCGAGAAAGGAGAGCGAATGTAGAATGGATTCTCCTTATATACGCTTAAGTGAGACCGCTGAACATAGGTAAAATGTTTAAATTCAATGTCCCAACAAAATTGCAAAACGTCTCGTAGTGTTCATCCAAATGTTTTTGTATTAACGGAGTTTTCTAGATATCAAAATGTTTTGTTGGGTCTCCCCCAAAATGGCCGTACTAGGGGATCTCGCAGATTAAAGACAAATTGACATTGTGGGATTTCACTGTGTTAAGCACAGCAATTTTTTCTGTTTATAGGGGAAAATCGAATTACCATTAAATTATCGACAGACGGTCTTCTTGGTACCAAAGTCCACGAAAAATATTTGTTATTTTCAAGTCAAAATGTTACTAGAATTTCTAAAAAAAAACTTCTGAATATATGACTTACAGCCAAATTCGTTGTATCGCGATGCGCGAAATGCAAACTTCGAAAGATTTTGTGCGTTTTCTGTTTTTTCTGTTCCGTCAATCATCTCAGTGGGGGGCGGGGTTAACACGGAGCGAGTTGAATCTGAGGTAGTATTTTAGCGCATTGAGAGATTCCGGCAAGTTTGATTCGGAGAGTTCAATGGCGAGAAATTTTATTCGGAGAGCTGGCGAGAAAGGATTTTTAATCGAAGAAGATGGATACGGGAGAGGAATTCAGGAAGTTAATTTTATCCGTCGATTTTTACCTTAGAATTCGTTTCTTCGCTTGTAAATCTGATTTGCATCGGGCATATTAAATTAGTGAGCTCCGCTGGCGTTGGACGTTTTATCGGCTTCAAAAGTTTGCATCGAAAAGAAATCGACGACTAGGGATAGGGAAAACCTTCTTCAACTTTCCGTGGAATATTTCATATAGATGCTGGCAAAATCGACTCCGCTGGCGAGCCGAGAAGTTTGAGCTTGTTCTGTTGTTTACATCTCCAGGGGAGCATTATTCGTTACGGTCGACCGGTCATGCATCAACGGTAATAATATGCAAACGTAAACTGACAGTATGTAGAAAACGAATGTAGTATAAACGACGGAAAATAAAAGAAAACATACAAAAACAAGATGCGGTGTCATTGAATATGAACTAAATATTTGAAAGAAATCATCTTGAAGATGATTTTGGAGATGAAAATTAATCATTGACAGAATTTTCGGATATAAGTTTGTCTTACGTACGGTACACTCTTTCGAATGGGGCGAAGAAATTTGATCATAATTCCGTTTTGGTCTTTTAAGGTGGCTCGACTGGGTTTTTTGGCGACACAACATCCCAACTTTGAACGGCTGATACTTCACTGTCTGAGCTCGGTCAGGCAGGCTGCTTCACACATATACCAGAGATGAAATAAACTTTCCAAAAAAGTAGATTTGATTGATATCGGTGTTACCATAACAACGATCTGATGACGTCATGTTTTTTGTATATTAGTAATTTTCTCAACATCTAGAGCTCAACTTTTAAAATGACTGTATGTCTCTTATAGTCTAGATGTACTACGATTATCAGTTGAGTGAGGCACGAGCGAAGTTTAGCGACAAGGTTTTTGCCGTTACAATTACGTTGTTGTCAAGGGCAACTTGCTACGTTTCCAACGGTAACAGTAAGAAATGGCAACAAGTTAGTTCGTTTCTCGTTTCGCGCGCTTTGTTACTGATGACGTCGATGACAGACAAGTTACCATTGGAAATGTAGCAAGTTGCCCTTGACAACAACGTAATTGTAACGGTAAAATCTTGTCGCTAAACTTCGCTCGTGCCTCACTCAACTGATAATCGTAGTAAGTCTTCAAGACTGCAAAGTTTGAAAAAATTCTATGAGAGCGTTTTCGAATAAAATTGGGTTGAATATTTTCCATCAAAAATTTAAAGTTTCGCATTACTTTCTGTTATTTCGTCGATGCCAGCGTTTCCCTGACAAATTGAAACAATATTTTCGCCATATATTATTCATGTGCCATAAAACTACATTCCTTTAAGGTTTCATCCTGTTTGCTTCACTAGATTTCAGTTGATGTGATCAGAAGCAACGTCTTAAATATGCTCATTCTTCTCACAGAAGCAACACTTTTGTTAGGGAAGTGTTTATTTAAAAACTAGTCGATGAACTTTTTTTAAATCTTTTGATCTAAAGTTGTACATGTAATGCACGACCTCTGTAAATTTCAAGTGCATTGAATCATTTTAAAGGCGCGAAATACAATTAAAAGTATGTGGGACTTTTGCATTCGTCTTCCAAAGTTTCATTGCCGTATTATTTGTTGACAACTGGTTTATTTCAGGACTTTTTCTTTTGTCTACATTCTACATATTTGTGCACTTTTGAAAAAATTTTAAACGTGTTACATGTGCATGACCGCAGCCTTATGTTAATTGCCATTGTAGTCATTGTACTATGAAAAGAATTTTCACGATCGCTTTGGAGCAAGCAGGTATGGCAAACGTGTTGCTTCAAAAGCGCACAAATATGTAGAATGTAGACAAAAGAGGAAGTCCTGAAATAAACCAGCTGTCGACAAATAATACGAGTAGTGAGGAAAGGGGGATACTAGGACAAAGCACAAAATACGCTAAAAAAAACTACAATTCTGTTTGATTTATCACAAAACCAACTAAGCTAACAAATCAACACAAACTAAAATTATATGGAAATTATATGGAAATATTGTGAACAAAGAATCTTATTCCCAGAAGGTTTGAATTGGGTACAACAATGCGTTAGCCGAATTTGTCTATTATTCGTCTTCCAAAGTTTCATTGTCGTATTAGTAGTGAGGAAAGGGGGATACTAGGACAAAGCACAAAATAGTAGTGAGGAAAGGGGGATACTAGGACAAAGCACAAAATACGCTAAAAAAAACTACAATTCTGTTTGATTTATCACAAAATCAACTAAGCTAAAAAATTAACACAAACTAAAAAAAAACCCGTAGACGATCCTATAAATCGATAATAAATCAGCACAAAAAATATCAGCGATCGTATAAATCGCTAGTAAAATCAACACAAAAAAAATCAGCACACGACTTTTCTATTTCAGTTTAAATTTAACACAACTCATCTCAGTCCAACTCAACACAATTCATCTCTGCTGATTTTAACAGATCACTTTTAATTGGGATTTCTGGAAAAAAGATTGAAAATTATCCTATTCTCCAATGGCCCCAAGCAAATGTTCCAATTCCATCTTCTCGAATAAATCTTTTATCGTCTTTTGCACTCAAAGCAGTTTTATTTATTTTCTCCGTAAACATCTCATGCTTCACACTCCGAATGCAATTCATTGTTCTCATCTGAGGAATCCCTGTTTCAAGGCACTCAACATAATCCTCATGCGTAATACGCTTCTTTACAACACGCTTTTTCACTCCTTTACATTTCTTTGTTCCTCCACCCTCAAACATCTTATAGGAATAACATTTAGCTCTCAATCCCACAAATTCTTCTATCGTTCCTCCTCCTGCTTCATCTTTCATAAGACCCAAAACTTTCTTATTCATTCTCTTGATTGTCCCATCAAGAAATCTCGGATGAGTTTCCATAATCTCAGACGTATCAAATTTCTCAGCAACATCTCCAGCAATATCTTCAAATAAATCTTCTGTCTGAATCTCATACAAAAGAGAATCTGTATCTGTAAAACATAACTGTGCACTTTCCCATTTCTTTTTTACATAACCATAGTGGAAATCATACATAAGCGTCTTAGACAGATCTAAAATCGCTTGTCCAACATAAATCGGTTTATTAAACTCCATCTTAACACGACTCATATGAACACCAACAAGATTTTCATCGAATCTCGTAAAGTGCTCAAAGTTAGGTTTTGAAACCAACCGGAGAAACTTCATTTCATTACTCACAAGACGCACATCTTTTCTCTTCCTGATATTTTCCATCGTTTTACCAAACACTGCGTTGTTCATCAGCTTAAAAAAGTTTTTCTCGAATGAATTCTTTGATTTCTGTCGGAGACTTGCATTCTTTTCTATGAATTTTTTCAACCAACACACCTCTCTAAATTTCACTCCTCTATGAATTTTCTTCAGCTCACATCCAAGTTCCAAAGCTTGTTTTAACAGTTTTTTATGTACAATCATCTTTTCCTTGTCTCTCAAGTTAGGAACAAGCTTTTCAACATCTCCCATTAACAAACGCTCTGGGAGAGGAGGAAAATCATTAAACTTATCATGCAGTTCTTTAGGTACCACAACATCTACTTCCAAGACGCAACTTTCATTTGCTTCATTTCGCTCCCAATTCTCCAGTTCTTCTTCTTTCATCCAACAGAATTCATCAACTGGCAAAGGATTTGTCATTGCCCAAGCATAAAGTCCATTTGCGTCCCAATAAGCAAGATATTTTGACGGCTCTTTTTCATTAAACTTTTCTCCCATATACTTGTTGTTTGCATTTGCTTTTCTATGTAGGATAGTAGAAACTCCTCCACGAATTCCTCTTTCAAAGAACAGCAACATTTCTGGATCAGTCAACAGTTCAAGTTGCACTCCACTTTCTTTCAGAGCTGCATCCCATGCCAAACCTGGAGAAGTAAAAAACCAAGCAGGATCTAATCCATAGTGCAGTTTGCAAACTTTCCTGAACTCTTGAAAAACATCAGCCAACAGCACAACATCCGCTTTCAAATAAGCATCGTAAAAATCTCCCATATTTTCCATTTTCATTTCTTTCCAAACTTCTTGTGCATGCAGCCAGTCTTTTTCGTCAACTCCTTCTTCATTCAGCTCTGACCAAAACTCTTCTTTTCTTGGCAGTTCAGTCACTTTAAATTTCTTAACAGAATCCAACCATTCATAGGGAAAGATTCCTTTCTCCTTGAAGTTTTTCCAGTTTTTCCCAAACGCTTTCTTTGTTTCAATGAAATCCTCTTCTCTCAGATTTCTCACAAGATTTCAAAGAGAATCTGCCATGAAAGCTGCAGAATCTAAAAATCGGATTTCATGCCAAATCTTCTTCGGCTCACCAAATCCTTCAGCTGGAATCTCTCCAATTTTAATTTTCTTTGAGAAGGAGATATATCTTTCCTCATTATTTGGTAGACAACTTATATCTCCACTTGTCAATCCCAAACTTTTAACTATAAAGTGTGCATCATATCCTTTCAGGTTATGGAAAAACACTGGAGTAAACTTTGGTTTTCTGAAATTCAGATTGCAGCTTTCATGAGCTGCTCCTCTGTATTCTCCTGTGAAATGACAGTGATCTCTTGCTTTCTTTTCATCTTCCTTGAACTCTTTTTCACAGATCCAACAGCATGTTTCAGCTTTAAATTTCTCTCGTTCTTTCTTACCAAATCTCATTGGAACGGGAAAAGCAAACTGTTCTTGAATATCTAAAACAAACTGAGTGAGTTCTTTAACAAATCTTCGTCCAACATCTTCTCGATCAGTTCTAGCTCTATAAAGAACAGTTTCTTTCTCCAGAAAAGGAGAAACCAAATGAAAGGCAAAAGAAACTGCAACATGTTTATGAAACTTTTCAGTGAAAGAAAATTCTTCTGGAGGAGTCACGCTTGAAATTGGCAGCTGTTTTGCTTCAAAATCAGCAAATACAACAAATGGAAATTCCATTTTCCTATTCCAGTTTTTAAACTCAACCACTGATCCTTCCTGCGGCATTTCTATTCTTACAGCATCAAACTGGGAGCAAGATTCTTCATGCCTTTTTAGTTTCTCTTCATCAGGAAAATGATTGAGGCATCTCCGACAAAACACAACAGCTTCTTTATGTTTTGTTACTTGCTGTCCCATCAGTCGACTAAGACTTTTTATCAGGCAGTAATGCGTTTTATTTTTATCTTTCAACCACAGCAGATCAACCTCAAAGATCCCTTTGACTGGAGAGATTCTTATAGGAAAAACTCTTCCTTCTCCCCAACCAAACACATTTATAGAAAATCCCTCATTTCGTCTCTCAAACTTAGTTAGATCACTCACAGGCGTTGGGAAACTCAATCCGCTCCAACAGAATCTACGGCTTTGTTCTCTCAATTGCGCAGTCACTCTTTCTGGATGATCTGTAACTGCATGCATAGCTCTTGTTATGCTCCAAACAAAACATCGGTCATCATCATTTTTCATGTTAATGACCGCTTTCTTTCTTTTCAAAGATGCAGGCAGATCTATCCATGAGCTTCCTTTCAATGGATCAAATCTTGCAAATGGAATCTCAAGCTGAACAACTTCTTGAAATCTCCAGTTAGATCCTCTTTGTTGAAAATTCGCCATATTTTCCATTACTCTTTCAATGGACTGATCAATCACCTTCCAAATATTAGTTCCTTTCAAATTTATTTCATTTCGTGACTGAAAGATAGCTTCTTCTTGCAATTCTTCTCCAGTTAACAGATCTATTCGACTCATAATGCAAACCAACCTGAGTTTGACTTTTGTCATTTTCCATTTTCTGAACAGCGCGCCAATCTGCGGTCTCACTCGAAAGAAGAAATCTCTTGGAAGTTCTTTTGGTTTTCCAGGAATAACAACTTCATTCGCATAGCTTTTCAGTGAGCTTGTTGTTACTTCTGAAGTCAGTTTTTTCACTCTATCAATCCATGGATTTTTTCTCACTGGAACATCTGCAGTTTCCAACCACTTTATCCACTCTAAGATATTTTCTTTTTGTTTTTGAACAACGCGAGGAATTGCTTTGCGAGCGATAGTTTTCTTGATTGGAACTAAAACAGGAACCTTAATCTTTCTATTTATCCAGTCCATTGGATTTTTTCGAGTGAGATGATTCTTTCCTGGTTGTTCTCTCCTCCAAATAGCTAGCAATTCTGGTTTGGTCATACTAGAAAAGCCAGAAATTCCTTCATCTCTAGCCCAATCTTTTAACTCTTTCACGGTAACCATTTTATATGAAAAAGATTTTTTTCATATAAAATGAAGTTCTCTATCGAAGTTGAAGGAGGTGAAAAACAAAATTTTTTCTCATTTAAACATGCATCAGAAGAAACAAAAATTCCACATACAACGATCAACACTTTTTTTAAATTAGGGAAAGTCTCCTATAAACGAACCTGCGACAAGAAAAAAGTTTATCTCCAACATGAAATTCAGGAACCTTTCTTGAAAGTGGAAGAGCAAGAGTTTCGAACTGAAAAAGAAATCAAAGAAACTTTTGGTCTTTCCAGAACAGTATTTTGGAATAGAATTTGCCGGAGCAATGGAGAATATTTTTTTGATTCAAAGGGAAAACTTCACCAAATCTCCTGGAAATGCGACGATCTTGAGAAATGTTTTTCTTCTATGAAAAAGTCGCTTACTGGATAATTTGTTTTTTTTGAAAAAAGTTTTTTATATAAAATGTCTGAGACTGTTGGAGAATACAAAGACCGACTTCGAGAAACTTTCAAAACTGAAAAAGCAGCTCGTTTGAAATCTCATAAAGAATTTATTGAAAATCTGATAAAACTCAAACTTGAAAGAATTACTCTCAATCAATCTGATACTCATGGAATTTCTTTGCGAGCTGATCGATTAATCAACCGACTAGATAATGAGTTTGAGACAGATGAAAAAGAAATCAATGAAAAAATAAATGAGCTCTTTGCTTTTTATGAAACAAACTTTCACGATGAAATGTATTTCAGAGCAGCAACTCCAGATGAGGATATGTTTATTCGATTGGAATATGAGAAAGGAAAAGTTTTGCGAAAAAAAGAATATCTTGCTAAGAGACAAGCATATAAAGATAAACTCAAAAATGAAATAATTGCTCCTCGACTCAAACAAGCAAGAACTGAAAAAGAAAAACGAGAAGACTTTGAACAGCGTGAAAAGCAACTTCTTGAAGAGTTTCACGCTGTGCAACGAACAAAAAATAGTTCAGACTTTCTTAAACAAGCACAAATGGAATTCTTCCAGAGACAAGCAGATAAAAGATATCGTGAAGAAATAAAACGTCGTGAAGATGTCAAACAACGCAAAGATGCAGAAAAATCACGTCACGCAAAAGAAGAGATATGGAACTGTGAAGCTTTTTATTTGAAGCTTTGCGATGAAAAGAATAAAAATCTTGAGCCAGCTCACTGGCCGCAAGACAATGAAGATGATCGTAAACGAATTGAATTTGAAAAAGAAATAGCTGAGAGACTTCAAGAAGTTGAGGACAATGAAGATGATAATGAACGAGAAATAATAGAAAATTTCTATGGGAGAGAAGTAGAAATAATGCAAGAGCTTGGTTTAATAGAATGACTCCTCTTGATTATAAATTTGAGCTGCACAAAGAGCATGTCCAATCAATGAAAGACGTGACGAAATGAAGAAAAACTTTCTTTCACAATAAAATGAAAAGAGCTGGTAGTCCATGTCCTAGAAAAAATGAGAAAAAACCAAAAATAGATACGCTTCAAAGCGATGAAAAGCATATGCCTCCTGCTTACATAGAGTGGAGGAAAGAAAAACTTTCTGAAAGATTTCAAGTTAAAACTTTTCCAGATTATATTGAAATAAAATTCTTTGATTAAAAATGAAAGAGATTGAGAAAAAAATGGTACAAACTGTTATTCAGAAAGGAAAAATTAAACTAAAATTTAACCACGATCCTCGAATAAAAATCAAACCCCAACCCAAAAGTACGTAATTTCTTTTCCACTGGAAAAGAAACTATTCCTCATCGTCATCTTCATCAGCATCAGCCAAATCATCAAAACCAGTCTTATCCTTCGTAATCTTACTTACAAGAACTCCATTCACAACGCAAGTAACTGCATTCCTTTTACCGAAAAAGAGCTGTTTGAAACAGATTATGACATCTCCTTCCAGCTCACAGAAAAGCAGAGATTGTGGCTCATCGATAGCTTTTTTCTTCATTTTTCCTTTCGAAGAAACGTGCTTCCAGAATCTTGTTGTGATCTCTTTCTTATTATTGTACAACTTTCCCCAGATCTCTTTTCCACGGATTATTGAGAAATCTCCATCTGAGAAATCGCTAAGTTCTGAATCAATCTCTTTTACTTTATCTTTGTTTTCCATTGCTATCTCATTCAATCGAACCTCAAGTTTTTTCAATGTTTTCAGTTCATCTTCTCCCAGTGGAATTCTCAAGGAGTAACATATCCCATCATTGAAGAAAGATTTGCAAATACGGAATTTCATATTGCTGAACTTAAATTCACTTTCTTCAAGAGGAACGATCACTCCAAAATCTGTTTCAAAAGGATCACCCGCTGTTATCTTTTTTAGTTCCATTTTCAATGTGGAAGAAAAAAAGATATTTTTTCTCATACTTCTCTAAATCCAATCCCAAATCAATCACAATCCCATCAATCGCTTCCATTGCTGAAAGAAATTCATTTCGATTAAATATGGCACTCCTCAAAGCAAAACGCAGTTCAGTCAATGTTTTCTCGTAAGTTGTAAACGCGAACTTTGTCATTTCAATTTTGTTTCCATATTTCTTCATTTCATTCACTGTTTTCAAGACCAATCCCGCTCCTGAAATCACTCCCAAAATCACAGGATTCATTGTTACTCCTCCAGCAATCGCTCCAATCGCAACAAGAGCGGAAGATGTTAAATTCACGAACAAATTCATCTTTTTGAAATGTTTATGAGCTCTTTTCAAACACCAAAATCTTTTATGATAAAATCGATAGAATTGCTTGATCTCTTCCAGTTTTTCTTCTGTTATGTCAGGGGAGATGTGGTTGAAATTGAAGATGCTTTTTTTGCGGTTCATTTTTGGAGAAGAAATCACATTTCAATCAGCATTACCACACTTGCTGTTAGAATGGGACTTGCTTTTGCTTTAAGATTAATAAAGAAATTATAATGCGCATTCACCAAGAAATTGAAATTATAAACTATAGCATCATTTGTAAAACCCATAAATTCACCAGTAACTTCTGCGATTTGCGTTCCTGAAGAAACTTTAATAGTTGTTTTTGAAGGGTCCAAGGGTTGTTTGTTTGGATCAGTTGATTTTGTTTTCAAAAAGATATTTTTGATGGTGAAGTCTATCCCAAAAAAGAATGGTGAGGGAAGATTGGAAAAAAAGATTTTTTCATCGTGTTTACTGGAATCAAATTCACCAATAATGAGTGATCTGAAGCCATTCAATAACTTATATCCATTCATATCGAGATCTGCCTGCATAACTATTTTCCCCGCTTTGAAAACATAAGGGCTGTCATAAACAAAAGTTGGTACATTTGTCTGGGAACCTTCGACTCCATAAATGGTCAACCAAGCACTTTCCTCTGATGGATCAGAAGATGTTCCCTGCCATTCTAAATCCGTCATAAGCAGCTCTGGAGGACTTATATGCCATTTATGCATATGAATGATTGTTCTGGAGTAGTTAGTAAATTTCTTTGTAGTTTGTTGATTTACGTTCAAACTTGAGGAAACAGCCGACACACTCAACCCAGACATTTTTGCTGGGAAATACTCAATGCAAATCGTATATTCTCCTTCTGGCAGTGTTGTCATATCAAAACCAATTCGTCCATAGAAAACATTATCTGAAGAGCGTTTTGGAATTGTCAAGGAATAAGCTTTCTTGTTACGAATATGAGGAGAGTTTGGAGCGGATTTCGTTCCGTGAATGCTTAGTTCTGCTTGAGCAGTGACTTTTGAAATATCATTCATCAAAAACCAGAATGCATTTTTTGGATGAGAAGTTGCTATAATTTGCGATTCATTCACGAACTTTTTCGAAGCTGCATCATCGTCATCTGTTGGCGGTCCTAGATTTGTCAACTTCTGCTTTCCCATATCGATTGGACCAGTCATTGTTCCACCAGCTTTTTGAAGAGAAGATATCAACACTGAGGCATCCCGCTGATCAACATATCTGACTGAAGCTGCATCATCATCAGCTGTTGGAGTTGCCAGATTTGTTATGTTTTTATTTCCCATATCCAATTCTCCAGTCATTGTTCCACCAGCTTTTTGGAGAGAGGAAGACAATACACTTCGTACCGTTGCACGCACTTTGAGATCTTCTTGATCGACATAATTCTTGTTTGCAGCTTGGTCGACTTCCGTTGGATCTTTTACGTTGAAGATGAAATTCGTTCCCATATCCAAGCTTGTTTCCATTGGAAATGTTTCTTTTCTGCTGACAAAAACATTCTTTGCATCATCATAGGAGATCAGATTGTTATAGTTTGCGGAAAGATCCTCATAAGTTTGTTGCTTTGATTGTGTGACATGAAACAGTCCTTTCAGATCGATGTCTTTCGTTACTTCATGCGTTGGAGCAGGTGCGTTTGGATGAAACTTTTTCAAAGTAATCATATTCACAGCAGAAAGATCTTGGTTTTCATCAACAGCCAGATTTGTGATCAGTTTCTGGTCCATGTCGATCTCTCCAGGAAGAATCAGTTTCTTTCCCCTGAGATCCAAGTCTCCTGTCATATGGGAAGAACCGTCAACCTGCAATGAGTTGACTTTCGCTTGAAGCAAGCTTGTGTCCATTTGTTGCTTGTTGATTGCATCTGAGTTTGCTGTTCCAGCTGCAACGCTTCTGATCTTTTGATTTCGTGCAAGAAACTCTCTTCCATCAGTCATCATGAAAGTCTGCTTTGCATGAAACAAGGGAAACGCATCATTATCTCCAGCAAGTTGAACGTTTTCGATTGAGTGATAGTTTGCGTCAAGATGATTTGTGAGAGGATTTGAAACTTTCTCAGCAAGTCCTGTTTCAAGTTGATGCTTTGTGATTGCATGAGAATTTCCAGTTCCTTCTGCAAGATCAACAAGTCTTTTATTTTCTCCATCAAACTCGTTGTTTGAGTTAAGTTTCATTCCTCCACTTGAGCCAACAAGTGACTCAAGTTCACGGATTCTTGCGAAAATATCAGCAGCCCCAAAGTTTTTATCTATATTGTTGAATACTCCCATTTTTCATGAGGAAAATGAAATTTGAGCATGTGCAACTCCAAATCTTTCACAGATCATTTTATGATGAGCTTTTATGATGTTGTCACTCAATTCAGCTCCCTTAAAGAGAATAAACATTTGAATATCTCCATGGAATGGGACTGCCGTATTTGGATCGATATCTCCAAAAACCATAGTTTGTGCGCCAGGAGAAGAAGATGCAGTGAAAGAATGAATCTTTTGTCCATTCACCCAACAGCTTGAGATTGGTTGAGATGAATTTGAGACAACCCAATGGATAGAAAGACAATTCCATTCATTGACTTGAGACAAATCGGCTTCTGACGGATAATTTGATATTTCCTCGAAATCTTGACCTGACACACCTGCAATAATGAGATTTCCATTTGGTTTAAACGCCACAAACTTATCCCAACCTCCATTGTCGTGTCCAAAAAGACCGTTACGATAAATAGAATGAGGTCCATTGAAAGATGAAATTCGGAAAAGGATGAAAACATTCACGATATCAGCTCCTCCAGATGCAGGATTGAGATCAATGGAAGAAATGAGTTTATCGTTTTGCCCGTCAAAAGTCAGGAAGAATCTCTTTGCGTTCTTTTGCGTAGAAAGAAGTGGTCTTTCATTTGTGGTTGATTGAGCTGCGTTGAGCAATGAGAGAGTTTTATCTTTCAACTGAATGACTTTTCTGTTTCCAGCTTCCCGTTTTACATCTGTTATTCTTTCAACGCAATAGAAACATTCTGCATTTTCATTTATGAACGCATCGACATAAGTTGAGGTTGCAGCTTCCAGAATAGAAAGCAGCCCAGATTCTGCAACTGTTTGATCGACATATTCTTTTGTTGCAACATCTGAGTTTGCTGTTGGATTTGACGCGTTTATGATTGCATTTGAATTCATATCTATGTTTCCTGTGATTGATCCTGTTGAGATTGAAACAGCTTTTTCTTTCTTTTGACTTTTATGTCTTTCATGATTGTTGAATTGTCCCATTTTATAGTGGTTCGTCAAAATTCTTTGTGACAGTACGTTTCTCTTTATCAAGAAAAAGAAACTCAAATGGATTCAATCTTTTGAAAAGTTCGGGATCAATCAAATTTTCTTTTCCAATCAAATCAAGATGAGTTTTTGTTGCTGGTGGATACAAGATCATATGAGAACAATTCAGTCTAATTTTTGGAGGAACGTCATAATAAGACTGTGAAAGATAAACTGGAGAAATATTTTGATGACGCCCGTCTGTCCAATGGTTTGCGATCTTATCTTGAATTCTTTTTGATGCATTTACCATATCATCAAACACAACAACTTTTCGTGGTTCTCTGTGATACGATATTTCTTCCAGATCATCTTCACTACAAATTTGTAGAATCGGGTAATCAGCTTTTACTTTTTTCCCAAGCTCAAGCATACTTTTTTCTAGATTTTGAATCTTCTCCTGATGTGGATTTGGTGTAAATAGATAAATCTGATCATAAAAAATAAGCGGTTTTTGAAACATATGCATCAATGTGTTTGTTTTACCGCATTTTGTTTGTCCTGCAATTAGCATTCGAAAATCCTCATCAAGAAAATCACAAACGTTTCTTGATCGTTTAGTAGTTATTTGTCTATCATAATTTGGTATCTTCATTTTTAAGTTGAAAAAATGTTTTATCTTGAGAGATAAAACAGATTTATGACTTAAAAATGAACTTAGAAAATATCAGAAGATATGCAAAAGATGCAGAAGTAGAACTTCCTCAACTTCCCGGTGTGGAAGAAGAAGCAGCCACAACTTACGTCCCAAATTCTGGATTTTCATCTGATGAATTGGCTTTCCTCAAAGAAAACGCTATAGAAGAGCCAAACAAACTGTTAAAACTGAGCTCTGAAAAGTTGAAAGAAATAGAAGACAAAGTTCGAAAAACACGAAAGAAGACCTCCAATGAAATAGGTGGGTTGAAAAGAAACAAAGGGCTCTCCCCAACGACAGTAAAGAAGAAAATAACAGATCTAGAAGAACGAAAAAATATAGAGCAACCCATCTACGATAAATACCTCTTTACTCTTGACTTAATAAAAGCTTTACCAAATTTCAAGAAAACTGGCACAGGACTCAGAAAACGTCAACCAAAAAGAAACGCTTATAAGATTCAAAATGACGCCTATGGAGAGCTGTTGATTGATGTCCCAAAACTCAAAAAATGAAATGAAACTCAACGCTTTCAGAGGAGGAAAACTTGTTTATGAAGCAGATGCTGATCGTTCCCTGATTGATCTGCTGACAAAAAGATGGAATCCAAAGAAACGTCCTTCAATCAAAGCAGCTCAGACGTTCAGAGATCTAACTATGCTTGCAAACATGCCACTGCACAGATCTTCTGGGAAAACAAAACTGATTGGTTCAAGCGTTATGCCTTATCAAAATCCAGAAGATCTTGTTCAAAGAATGAATGTTTTGATTGGAGCACAAACTGCTGGAAATAACTCTCCACAAATCAAAAATGATCTGGCAATCTTGAATGATGAGTTCTTGAAAATCGGAGCAATCACTCAGGATATGCATCGAAAATTTAATGAAAGATATATAAAATGAACGACGTAGCCTTAATTTTTAATTCTTTGGATGCCAAAAAATCAGATATTCACAGCAAACCAAATGATTTCTTGATAAAATTTACTCCAGAATTGAAGCTTGATGAAAATCAAAAATACGCTATTGCTCTCCAACATCTTTCAATGACAGCAAGCTGGTACAATATTCGTCCGGAGTACAAAAATGATAAGTTAGTCATCTCCAAAAATGGTGGAACAACTTGGGAAACCATTACATTTCCTGCAGGGATATATGATTATGAAGATATGAATGATTTCATTCACAGCGCCATTGGAAAAACAGCTGATGGGAAAGATGGAATAGATATATTTTTCAACGTTTCTACTTTCCGTATTCTCATCAAGCTGGAAACAAACTATCAGATTGATTTCACTCAAAGTGATAACTTCAGAAACCTGCTTGGTTTTGCTGATGGGAAGTTGACATCAACAGCGTATGGAGTTGTTTCTCCAAATATTACAAATTCAGTTGACAACCTTTATGTTAACTGCTCCTTGGTGCAAGAATCTATTGTTTCAGGAAGAAAATCAAACTGTTTGTTTGCGTTTTCAACCTCAACAAAAGTCAGAGCTTTGCCTTTTGAAATCATTCCACAGCCAGATTATTTTTGGCATGTAATCAATCGTGCACATATCACTGAAGTCAGATTTTGGATAACAGATGATAAGAACCGTCCAGTTGATTTGAATGATGTTGACATATCTTTAATGTGCGTAATTAGAAAAATAGATTGAAAATGGAAAGACGTGAAAGAGATTCTGATACAGGAGAAATCAACTGGATTGATCAAACTGAAATTTCAGGAAAGGGTTTTGGAGATGTTTTCTCCAAAATCGCAGCAAAAGTAACTGGAAAAACTGCATCAAAGCTACAACCAGTTGCGAAAATGTTGAGACACTTGACCAGGAAAACACTCTTTCTTAGTAAACATCCCATAAAATCACACATCTCAAAGGTTAAACAACTCCCCCCTCCCTCCCCTATTTTCAATGTTGTTCCTCAAAAATTTCAGCATGATCTGCTATTGTGACCAACTTTGAGAAGGGAGAGCGAGGGGGTCTGAAACACTACGACCTTGTAAGTACCCTTGACGTCCAAATTAGGTACAATGTCTCAAGTCTTTTTGCAACTGGTTGTCTTAATGCAAAGGTAAGTTGTTAGTCGATTTGGCGGTTGTCTGAGAAGACCGGGAAATTTTTACACGTTATTTGCAAAAGAGAACGTGTGCTTAGTACATTGATACACATTTGATACACACTTGCACGTTCTGTACGATAAAAAGCTCGTGCGAATCGATCGAGTTTTGCACTTTTTGTTTGTGACGTAACGTAGCGCATGCTCTTCTATCGTCGCATAAAACAACATGGTTTACACAGGAACAATAGACGCTGAAAGTAAGGCATATGTGAGATTTCTTCGTCAACAAAGTGACTTGACTGTGAAGGAAATAGTAGATCGCTGTGGAATATCTCGCGCATCTATTTATCGTTGTTTAAACGGAAAGAAATGCGAGAAAAATAGACAATTACGAGGAAGGCCTCGCCTAATCAGTGCGCGAGATGAACGAATTATCGTGCGAAATGTTGCAAGACTTCGCAAAGAGGAAGGAAATTTTTCATGCCACCAATTACGAGGCTTAACGTAAAAAATAATGTCACGCTTTTTAGGTTTAGTGTCACGTGTTGGCAATCACTGCGTGACGTTTCAAAGACAACCACAACACACAGCAAACCTTTGCTCGATTGTTATTTCTAGTCAATCCTATTTCATAAGAAATGCTTTGAAATAAAATTCACTCTAAAATTAGACACTTATCTTTGTCTTCTTTCATTTTCTGACGGTCTACCATAAGCACGGTCTACCATCACAACAGTAAGAAATATGATATATGTATTTTTAAACTCACTTGTTATGGTAGACCGTGTAGACCGTGTAGATCGTCAGTGCTTGGTCCGCTCTTTCTTGTCACTTCTCTCCGGAAAAAAAGCTAATGCAAACGACCTTTTAATCAGTATAATACAAAGGTATTACTACTGTCAAACGAGCGGAGAACAGCTTGCGCGAATGAATTTCTATCAGGGAACTTTTGTAAATCCGCCTGACTATAGGTGATGAAATACACTTGTCGAACAGCTCTCACATTTAGAACACTCGTTGAAGCACCCTTGTCGCTAGCTTTAAGGTCAATGTTTGTGCTCTCAGAAATATCTGTCGCTTCCGAATCACTACTTTCATATTCCTGCAGCAAATCCATCGCAAACGACATTAACCGCGTAAACCGCGAGCCGCGCGAACGTCGATATTGTAGTCTGTACACTGTAACTTTCAAATCACGTTAGTGTGATAACGCCAAGTGTGTGAAATATGAATAACTTCAAATAATTCCAACAACTTAGGGAATATTGGAAACTACGTTCGATAACCTTTGATTTCCAAAACTGATTACCGTGCATCAGTCCCTCTCCTTTGATTGGCAGGCGATCAGAACGCCCCGTCCCTTTGTGTACTTTTCTAACACGTGATTAGTGGCTCATATCGTTCATCTTAGCAGTCTGTTTGCTCAACCAGCGCACGCAAATAAACTTGTTTCACCTTTGTTTTCAGTAAATACCTTGAAATGACATCCTTACAGACAAATTAAATGAAACTAACCTCATGCCGCTTGTTCATTTGTCAATGCGGGCATGTTTTGTACCTTGGTACCCGACAACAACGTCAGTCGCGCCGATTATGTCATCCTTAAAACACCTGAAAATCGCCTTTTTTTCTTCGTCATTTTCATATCGGACAAGCCAATATCATGAAACCCTATTTTTTAGGAACTCCTCGTAAATAGACATCTTTACATTAATTACTAAGCCGATCGATAAAAGAACTGGTTCTCTACACATGGTCAGAGCACTCAGACAACCAGTTGCGAAAATGTTGAGACACTTGACCAGGAAAACACTCTTTCTTAGTAAACATCCCATAAAATCACACATCTCAAAGGTTAAACAACTCCCCCCTCCCTCCCCTATTTTCAATGTTGTTCCTCAAAAATTTCAGCATGATCTGCTATTGTGACCAACTTTGAGAAGGGAGAGCGAGGGGTCTGAAACACTACGACCTTGTAAGTACCCTTGACGTCCAAATTAGGTACAATGTCTCAAGTCTTTTTGCAACTGGTTGTAGCATCAAAAGCTGCAGAAAAACTAATTGAAAAAGGAGCAGAAAAGATTGGAGATAAAACAGGACAGCTGATTGGAGAGAAAATATATGATAAATTTGCAACAAAGCAACAACCAGCAGCAACGCCTTCAATGCCTCTTCCCCAGCCTCCTATTCAGTGGAAAGGTGAGCAAATAACATCTATCTTGAAAAAAGCTCATCCAACAGCGCCAGCAGCAGCAGCGTCAGCAGCGCCAGCATCAGAAGATCCATTTAAAAAAATAAGAGAAGCTTATAAGAATCTTATTTGATTCTCTAAAATGACAGAGAAAAACTTTAGAAGCCCAACACTTGTAAAAAGATATGAGCATGTTTATTATGATCTTGAAACACCTCTTGATACAGTTATCCCAAATGCAGCATACCAAAGAAAAGAAAATTATACCTTCAATGTTGATAACTCCACAGATGCAAACCCTATTGACTGGTATAATGCCTGGTTAGAAGTTGATTGGAAGCTAGTTACAGTTGCTGATTCAACTGCAGGAATAGGCGTTGGGACTGGAAATGCTAACTTATTTTGTGCTCCTGCAAATGGCTTGTCTTTTTTGAAGAATATTTCAGTTCATTGCAACGGTGTTGAAGTTTACACGAATTCAAAAGCAAATGAAACAACAAACGTGTTGACGCATCTCAACTACACAAAACCTTACGCAGATTCTATTGGAACAGATCAATTCTTTTATGTTGATGAATCAACAGGAACAGCTGAACCAAGACCAGCACAAGCAACTTTTAACCAAGGTTTTGCAACTCGCAAAATTCTATCTTCAGCAGCAGGAAATGTTAATATGTCGATTCCCTTGAAAAACTATGCGTATTTTGCAGCTTTCAAAGAAATAATCGCTCCAAATATGAAAACTGAAATTCGCATTGAACTTGAGACTGACGCTAACATCATTCAAAGAAATGCTGGAGCTCCAGAATCAAAAATCATTTTGACAAAACTCAGATTGTGGTGCCCAAAAATCATTTTCAACGGAGAAGGAATGACAAAATATGTCAAAGACTATCTACAACCAAAAAAATGGACATATTTGAAAGAAAATATGTTATCCACCCAAACAACACAAGTGAATAGTTTTTTCAGAATTACGACTGGAATTCGACGTCCTCGACACGTTTTTGTCTGGGTTGTGCCAACAACTAGTTATAACAACCAAGAAAGAAGTGTCTTTTCTGGATTTACTACATTCAGCATCGGTGCAAACAATAGATTTTTCAGCCGTGCTCAACTGGAAGTAAATGACTCAAGATACTATCCACAGCTGTCCATGAACTCACTTGAAGCAAGCCGACTTTATAGAACACTGATGAAATTTAACTCAGCTTACAATGACACCCTGAGTGGTTCAATTATTGATCGCACAAACTTCAGAAATCTATTTGGGGTTCTTTATTTCGATCTGAGAAACCAAGAAGAAGATATTAAAAACTCAACTGTTTCCCTGACTTTCCGCTATGAGTTGAACGGAGCTAATGCATCAAACTACTCTTTGAACACACTTGTTTTACATGAGCAAGATCTAGAACTTTACACAGACTCAAACAAACTCCTTATTCGTAAAGGATAAAGATATCTAAAATGACAACACTGATTCCATTCGGAGTGAAACTCACGGATGGACAAAAAAGAAAACTAGCAAAAGGAGTTCAAACAAACCAATCTGTGAAATTAAGACTGGGAAAAACATCTCTTTCAGGTTCTGATGAACTTCTGATGACTAAAACACAGATTAATCGTTTGAAAAAAGCACAAAATGCTGGAAAAGGAGTTGAAATAGAAATCTCTAAATCAAATATTCGGAAAGCTGTTGGAGGAAGCTTGCTGACTTCACTGATGAAATTTGCTCCTGTTGCAATGAAAACAGCAACAAAATATCTTCCAAAGATTGCAGCTCCACTTGCAACAGGAGCTTTGAGTGCTCTGAGTTCACTAGGAATAGATAAAATATTTGGTTCAGGCATTGATGTTCCATTTGATCGGCTCATGAAACTCGCTCATGTAGCTGGATTGACAAAAAAACAACTTAAAACTATTTCAAAAGGAATTCAAACAGGACAAGGTGTGAGGTTTGTGCCAACGAAAAGACAAATAAATGGAGGACTTCTTGGAACACTAGCAGCAACAGTTGGAATACCAATGGCAATCAACTTGGTTTCAAAACTGTTTGGTGGTGGTCTCACTCCTCCTCCAAAACAGATGGCTGCTGGTCTGCAAGTTTCAGCAAATCCAGGAAGATATTTGCCTTTTCGTCCACCTCCAGTTATTGGAAACTGGCCTGTGCAAGGGATGGGTAAAAAAAAGTCGAAAAAAACAGGAGAAGGGCTGCTGCTGGGAACAAACAGTCCATTCAACGGAATTCCGCTGATCGGAGATCTTCTTTGAAACCTAAATGGAAAGATATTCCACTCTCCAACTTCGATCTGCTTGAATGGATTGACTGGTTGAAAGTACCGCAGTTTAAAGGAATATATTCAAGAGATTCTGTTGATCATATCCATAAAACAGGCTGCTGTATCATCAACATGGATGATTCTGTTGGAAATGGAACTCATTGGGTAGCAACAAAAGTTGAAAAAGATGTGGTTCTTTATTTCGACTCGTTTTGTATGCCTCCACCAGTTGAATTTGTGGAATATGCAAAACGAATTGGAAAAGACTGGATATACAACGGAGGACATCCGATTCAAGATCTTGAATCTGTTCGCTGTGGATGGTATTGCCTGTTCTTTCTTGATCAGATTTGGAAGAAATCTTTCTATGAAGTGCTGTCAAATTTCAATCTGAATGATCAGATGAAAAATGAAGCGTTTGTGAAAGATTATTTCCTCTCAAAATGAAGTCGTATTGCGTAAAAGAAAAAAAAGAAACAGAATGCGTTGAGCCATCTGGCACACAAACAACTAAAAATGGAAGATTGCAGTATTTCTGTCACTGCGCTTCTTGTGGAATAAAGAAAGTCAAATTCATCAAGAAACAGGGAAACTAAGTTTGCCCTCTCAAGAAGGGGGCTTGCTTGGAGAAGCTTTATTTCATGGAATTCCATGGGTTGGTAAAAAAGCTGTTGAAATGGGGAGGTATGGGTTGAGTGAGTTGATGCGAAACAAAAACATGCAAAAGAAAGCTGTCGCAATGGCAACACCATTTATTGAAAACACAGCTTCAAATCTTTTGAATCAACTGAGTACTGCTGTTCGTCCCAAAAGGAAATATAAAACAGATAGAGCTGATCTTGATGGGGGGGCTATTGATATTCATTCCCTGATTGGAAAACTTCCCAGACCAAAAGGAGGCTTCACACTTAGAGACTATAAATATATGGGGCCTTTCAATCCACTCAATGAGCAGCTTGAATATGATCCAAAAACTGGAAAAGTTTTGAAATGGCATGTTCAGCCAAAAAATAAAGTACATAGAATCTCAGCAAAACATGATATCTGCTATGATCGAGGGATAGAATCTAAAAATGATTGTGATAGAAAAATGGTTGAAAGACTGGATAAAATTCCGTTCGGTGAAATGCCAAAATAGGGTCAAACAGCTAGATTTGTCATGAACACAAAACAAAAGCTTGGACTTGGCTTTCAGGGAAACATGAAGAGATTTTGAGGGATGACTGGACTCAAAATCTAGCTAATGAACTGCATAAACCAGTCAGAAGACGATTTGAAAAACGTCGAGTGTTTGTTAAAGGAATTGATGAGATTTGGGCAGCAGATCTTGTTGAAATGGGAAAACTTTCTGAATGGAACGATGGTGTTCGGTATCTGCTGATGGTGATTGATATTTTCTCCAAATTCGGATGGATTGAACCATTGAAAGATAAAAAAGGCGTGAGTGTTGAAAAAGCTTTCAAAAAAATATTTCAAGAAAGAAAACCAAAAAAGATATGGACAGATAAAGGAAAAGAGTTTTGGAATAAACCAGTTCAAAAACTCTTTGAACAGAATGGTGTAGAACTCTATTCAACTGAAAATGAAGAAAAATCTGCTGTAGTTGAACGATGGAATAGAACAATAAAAGACCGAATTTGAAAGATGTTTTCAGTTAGAAACAACATGGTGTTTATTGACGAGCTAGATAAGATTTTAGCTGCTTATAACGGAAACAAACATAGATCTATTGGAATGAGTCCAGTTGAAGCAAGCCAAAAGAAAAATGAAGAAAAATGTTTTCGCTAAGCTTTATGAGAAAGAATTTTGGAAGAAACCTGGGCTAGTTAAGTTTAAAAAAGGAGATCGTGTAAGAATAACTGTTAAGCATGAAGTTTTTTCTAAGGGATTTACTCCAAATTGGACAGAAGAAATATTTATTATTGATGAAGTTTTACATACAAGACCAGTCACATTTAAGTTGAAAGATATGCTTGGAGAAGAAATAGATGGAACTTTATATTCTCAAGAGCTTCAGCACACAACTCAAGATAAATTTCGAATAGAAGAAGTTCTAGCAGAAGAAGATGGAGAAGCATTTGTCAAGTGGAGAGGATATGATGATAAATTTAACTCATGGATTCCATTGGAAGATGTTGGTGAAATATAATTGTCAAATGCAATTATATTTATTGATATTTTTTGAGTTCAGAACGAAGAAACTCATTTTCGGAAATGAGACTTTCTATTGCTTCATCAGAATCAAGATCAGAGTCTGTTGCAATAAACTCATCATCAGAAGTTGTTGGAGACTCATCTTCACTTCGCTCTTCCTCTTCTGAACATGTATCACAAAACTCATGATCGCTAATTTTTTCACTCAATGTTTTTTCAATCGCTGCTCCGCTCATTTTCTTTCCAATTATTTCTTTGAAAAACTTTTTGAATTATGCTGTCTTATTTCTCTTTACTTGCAGACAACTTAAGAAGTTTAAAATCATCCTTATTTGGATTAAAACCGTTCTTTTTCAGCAAACAGAAAAGAACTTCATTGTTGTTAAGAAATTTCTTTCTGTTTATATGAAGTTCATCATATGCAAGCAGAAAATACTTAAAATCATCAATAAGGAAAGGTTCAAGATGTTCATAGTCATTTCCATCTTGATTTGTGATGTGATTAAATAATATATGCTCTTGCCCATTACATTTCCATTTCTTTTCTTTTGCAAACTCCCTGACTTTTTTACGTGTAATTTCATCAATAGGAATTTGAGAAAGAATTTCATCTTTCCATGCGTCAAGTTTGGTGATATAAGATTCTTCTTTCTTTTTAGATGAATTTGGTTTTCGTTTTCCTTGATTTTGACGGATAACATCTTGAAAATGTTCCAGTCTGATACTTCTTTCATTCTGGTAGTTTGAAGTAATATTTTCTTGAATAAATTCAGGAGAATAATCTTCTTCTTCTTCAAATTCAGAATCTGACATTTTTTTTATTTTAAATGTTTTTCATTTTTCAATCTTTTTTCCAGAAATCCCAATTAAAAGTGATCTGTTAAAATCAGCAGAGATGAATTGTGTTGAGTTGGACTGAGATGAGTTGTGTTAAATTTAAACTGAAATAGAAAAGTCGTGTGCTGATTTTTTTTGTGTTGATTTTACTAGCGATTTATACGATCGCTGATATTTTTTGTGCTGATTTATTATCGATTTATAGGATCGTTTACGGGTTTTTTTTTAGTTTGTGTTAATTTTTTAGCTTAGTTGATTTTGTGATAAATCAAACAGAATTGTAGTTTTTTTTAGCGTATTTTGTGCTTTGTCCTAGTATCCCCCTTTCCTCACTACTAATACGACAATGAAACTTTGGAAGACGAATAATAGACAAATTCGGCTAACGCATTGTTGTACCCAATTCAAACCTTCTGGGAATAAGATTCTTTGTTCACAATATTTCCATATAATTTCCACGTCAATGCTTCATTGATATGGAAATATGACGAACAAAGAGTTCTAATCCCAAAAGGTTTGAATTGGGTACAACAATGCGTTAGCCGAATTTGTCTATGCAAAAGTCCCCTATACTTTTAATTTTATTTCGCTCCCTTAAAATGATTCAATGAACTTGAAATTTGCAGAGATAGTGTAATACATGTTAAACTTTATATCAAAAGAATTTGAAAAAAAATTTATCGAGTAGTTTTTATCTCGTTAATGCGCATGCGCATAAACGAGATTTAGGAATCAATACAAAAAGGGACAAAAGTTGTTAACAAAGGTCCATTGTTAACTTTTGTCCGGGGGGTTACTTCTTTCTTCTTTATAGAAGCTATATTAGGGTATTGAGGATATGGTTGGTTAAACCGGTTAGGATTTCAAGAAGGGCGTCACATGCCGCCATTAAAATTTTTAAGGAGCACCCCCGGACCTATTGTTAATTTCCCTAGGGTATTGGGATGTCAGAACTTGTCATGAACTTGTCATATCTCACATTACGTCACCGCAAAGGTATTTAAGTTCTTATTAAGTTTCGATATCTCACGTTACCTATCAAGAAATATCAATGTTTAAAATTTTCAATCATTTGTCGTAAAGCCATTAAAGCTGCTTTAGAAGGGTAAAAATAGGTCAAATGCGTTTTCTTGGGAAACGCGGTTTGAGAATTTCACGGTGTATTTTTACGAATGGGGACGTTTTAAGGAAGTTAAATGGGACGGAAAAGTTTGTGTTTTACTGATGAGCGATATGGCAGAGCAAAATAGCATGAACTTTGGGTTTGTTCTATTTTGGAATACTGAATCATTGCTATTACGGTTTGGTTATGCAATACTATGGGAAAGACGTCATAGTTTTGGTGATTTAGCTACCGTGCACGAGCAAATTTTTGCGGAAGGAAAATTTTGTGGATTGCCCGACTGAATTTGTTTTGCGGGAGGAAATTTTTGCGGGTCGAGACAGCTAACATTTCTGCTGGGAGGAAATGTTTACGGATTTCTTGTCAAGTATAAATAAAATCCAAGGCATCGGTATTAAACTGCAATTTTATTTCCTGACCGGAGGTTTCTATAGTTCCCATAGTTACGGTTGCTGTTCTGGCGCCAATATGAACATAAACAACGAGAAAACTTGTGAGTGAATTATTGTACGTTGTTGTAAAAACGTATCAGTATTATGATAACAGTCTCTGGTTCTTTTGAGGACGTGTCTGGAGTTGAATCGGGAATACAGATGACTGTTGTGCCGGTCGCCTCAGAGTTATGAGAGCAATATGTTCACTGTTAAAAAGTTCCTGTTAAGCCGATATACATCATTAAAACAAGTAATGTTTTTCTGCGGGAGTATATTTCTGCGGTGGAAAATTTAATACAAAATAAAATAATACTGAATAATAATGCAACAATGGACAACCTTGTCTAACTCCCCGTTCGAGCGAAAAGGCCGACGAGAGCCATCCATTGTTTATAACGCACGAGGTAATATTGGTGTAAACAATGTTTACCCAGCGCCGGAAATTTTGGCCGAAATTAAAGCGCTCTAAAACGGGTTGCAAAAAGCCGTGATTAACCCGGTCGAAAGCCTTTTCCTGATCCAGGCTAATAACAGCGGCCGAAAGCTGTTTATGGTTTACATAGTCGATTGTATCCCGGATCAGAAAAAGGTTTTCAAAAATACTGCCGTCAGGAATCCCGCATGTTTGATCTTCGCTGAGAATCAGCGGTATAACCTTACGTGGTCGGTTGGCTAGTACTTTAGTACAAATTTTATAATCTGTGTTTAACAGAGAAATTGGTTGCCAGTTTTTCAAGTCTAACTTGTCGTCAAGCGACGATAAAATTCAACCGGAAATCCATCTGCCCCCGGCGATTTGCCTGATTGCATTTGTGAAAGAGCCTCTTGACACTCGAAGAGTGTGAGGTCACCTTCACATTTCTTGTGGTCTTCGGATGCCAGAGTTTTATCCAGTTGGACTAAAAGCCAGTCTTGGCTAGATAAATAAACTTGTTCAGCCGAATAGAGGTTACGATAAAAATCGCGACATTCGCGAAGAATATTTTTATCGGAAGTCACGGTTGAATTGTTGGCACGTAACTCTGTAATTGAGTCGCGTGTCTGTCGCTGATTTTCAAGCTGGCAGAAATACTTGGTCGGTTTTTCCCCCAGCTCTATCCACTGTTCTTTACTGCGAATGATGGCTCCCTGGATTACAAAATTTAAATAAGAAAGGAAAAACGAAATGAATTCTGGTAGTAGTTGTAGTCAAATGACGCCATCGTGCAAATGACCTATTTTGGTTACAGGGGGGGGGGGGGGGGGGGGGGTGTCGTTGCTGGTTGCGGTAGTGGGGGCCGGGGGAGCCTCTGGTGTCCCCCCGGGCGCTAGAGCCTCGTGGTTCGCCTCGCGGCGTTTCGCTTTCGGGCAGTCTCAGAGACTCTGGGGCAGTCTTTAACAACGTGCTCGGAAAACAGGCACCGGTAGCATAGTATTGGCTGGCTCGTGTACTTAAAAAAAAACTCGAGCCCTTGAGTAACTAATTTGCGTGGCACTGCCTTTTGTAAACCTGTGAATTCTACGACACGGATGCCGTTCTCGATGTGCTCGTAGCCCGGGGCTTTGAAGCAAAGCCGGCGGACTGCTCGCGCTTTGAGGTCGCCGTTTTGTTCCAGGAGTTGTAGCAGGTTTTCATCGGGGAATTCAACGGGAACGAAGCATGACACGTGTAGTCGTGTAGTGCTTTTTGCCTTAAAAGGCGTAAAGGGATAACGCGGCTTTCGTAGTCAAAGCCCGATGCCGCCAACCGCGTGGCCGATTCTGTAGATCGGAGGGTGATGTCGAAGCACTTTCCTCCGTAGAGGGGTACAACCCCAACGATTTCTTCCTTAAAGTCCGGTAACGACTGCGCTATACTGAGCGAGTCAAGAGCCAGGTTTTCCTGCGCTATCAAGCAGACAGTTCTAGTGTGGGCGAACGGCTGGTGCGCGGGACGCGCGGCCATCTCCACGTAACGCGAGGGCGAGAAAACTCGCGAGACCAAAACCAAAACCACAAAATTGAAAAGCACGCACTCACCAAAGCGAAGACAGATGGTTACAACACGCTTTCTTGCTTGTGGTGAAAAAACAGCACCAAATCTTGTGAAAAAAAAGCTCTCCTTAGTCGTCGAAGTTGAGGACCATTCTGGCTTTTGGCCTTGAAAAAGTGGAGCACTGATAAGAACAGATCCCCCAATGCTGTACAGAAAAGTTGTTGGCAGAGGGGCACGGGTTCCCCTCCTTTTGCAAAAAAAAAAAAAATGATAAGGCCCAGCCTATAACATTTTCTAAACACGACACGTCTATTGTATAACCAAATTATAGACCCCATTTTAGTCACTAGCGTGAAAATGTAAACTTTGTAATCGAAAATTAGTGATTTCCTGTTTTTAATACCCCAAATGGCTACTAAAATAAAACTACGCCCATTTCGCGAACATAAATTTCTATTGGCTGATTTGCATCATGTGATGCTTTCATGTACGTATTTTGAGTAGACTTATTGTAAAGGTGCGCTACAACGGCATCTTTACCATATTCACTATCAACTCTTCTATATTTTTTTTATTAACCTCACGTTCTAACGCATTAACGAGATGGCTTTAAGAGCCCTTTGATTGGGTTTAGTGTCACGTGTTGGCAATCACTGCGTGACGTTTCAAAGACAACCACAACACACAGCAAACCTTTGCTCGATTGTTATTTCTAGTCAATCCTATTTCATAAGTAATGCTTTGAAATAAAAGTCACTCTGGAATTAGACACTTATCTTTGTCTTCTTTCATATTCTGACGGTCTACCATAAGCACGGTTTACCATCACAACAGTAAGAAATATGATATATGTATTTTTAAACTCACTTGTTATGGTAGACCGTGTAGACCGTGTAGATCGTCAGTGCTTGGTCCGCTATTTCTTGTCACTTCTCTCCGAAAAAAAAGCTAATGCAAACGACCTTTTAATCAGTATAATACAAAGGTAGCAAAGCATTTACAGCACTTTGGCAATTCCTTTTGAACATCTTTTTGTATCTGTAAATTTAAATGAAAGATCTTCCATCTTACAGACATCATCTCCGTTTCTCGTTCATCGATCACGCCGTTTTTAATATGAACGAAAGGCTGTTTTCCTGTACAGAAAATAGGAGTGTCTTTCTCTAAAGCAGTGTCCTTAGCATAATGAGTTTTGGTGCCGGGAGATGCACCATCTGTCCTTCGAGCAAAAGAAGAAAATCATGCCACTGTATTATCTGAGATGACCAGCGAAAATCATTTAAGAAAATGCATTCTGCGTCTTCCACTCCAACCCACGCAAAAGACGTGCAAGCGGGATTACAAAAAGTTCTGTACACACTTGTGAGTGGGTTTAGTAAAAATGTCTTCCCCGTGTTTGCTGGGCCGCAGAGCATAACATTTCGAAATTTGCTACGGCCTTTTTCCAGGAGTCCTTTTATTGCCTTTGTAAAAGTTTCCTTTCGAATACCGTTTTGTTGTAACACCTCACATGCACAAGCAAGCCACTGTCCATTACAACCGTCAATACCTTCGCCTTCTGCTGCTTCTTCTAAGATTTGAGTACGAGTTTTCTGTGACCTTTCCAGCTTCTGTTGCGCGTTCCGCATTTCCCACGCTGTGGTTAAAACCTCTGAGACTACCGGGGCCCTCTGTTGACAATAAACTCTGCAATGTCGTTTTTCCCCTCGCACTTTTGGTTGTTCGTATAAGCCAACAGTTGCGTGCGAGTTTTTATTTCCTTTCTTACAATTATTTCTGAGAGTTCAAATGAAGACAAGCGCTTTTTCCATTTTTTCCCTTTCGAATCACTTTCATGGCATGTCTCGCTCGCGTCATCACAAGGACTTTCATAGAACTCCTCCGAGACTTCCTCTTCATCGTCATCACTATCTTCAATGTAGTTTTTCCGGCAAAGTGAGGCCGTTTCAGTTTTAGGGCCTTTATAATCGGACAAGTCGGGATGACCGTCACTTTCCACCACAAATTTATCCGTTTTCGTGGTGTATTTCCACGCACTGTAATAGTTATGATGTACGTCGGAGAAGTGCACGGAGATACCGTAGTTTTCTTCAAGGTACCGTTTACAAGACAGCCACCTTTTACAGCGCTGTAACTTCACCGCCATATGATAGTGGTATCCCCCCGTGGATTCGTGCACTTCCTTGCAACAAACCCAGTGTTCAACGTTTGTATTACTACTGTCAAACGAGCGGAGAACAGCTTGCGCGAATGAATTTCTGTCAGGGAACTTTTGTAAATCCGCCTGACTATAGGTGATTAAATACACTTGTCGAACAGCTCTCACATTTAGAACACTCGTAGAAGCACCCTTGTCGCTAGCTTTAAGGTCAATGTTTGTGCTCTCAGAAATATCTGTCGCTTCCGAATCACTACTTTCATATTCCTGCAGCAAATCCATCGCAAACGACTTTATTAGCAAAGAAATAACCGCGTAAACCGCGAGCCGCGCGAACGTCGATATTGTAGTCTGTACACTGTAACTTTCAAATCACGTTAGTGTAATAGCGCCAAGTGTGTGAAATATAAATAACTTCAAATAATTCCAACAACTTAGGGAATATTGGAAACTACGTTCGATAACCTTTGATTTCCAAAACTGATTACCGTGCATCAGTCTCTCTCCTTTGATTGGCAGGCGATCAGAACGCCCCGTCCCTTTGTGTACTTTTCTAACACGTGATTAGTGGCTTATCTCGTTCATCTAAGCAGTCTGTTTGCTCAACCAGCGCACGCAAATAAACTTGTTTCACCTTTGTTTTCAGTAAATACCTTGAAATGACATCCTTACAGACAAATGAAATGAAACTAACCTCATGCCGCTTGTTCATTTGTCAATGCGGGCATGTTTTGTACCTTGGTACCCGACAACAACGTCAGTCGCGCCGATTATGTCATCCTTAAAACACCTGAAAATCGCCTTTTTTTCTTCGTCATTTTCATATCGGACAAGCCAATATCATGAAAACCTATTTTTTAGGAACTCCTCGTAAATAGACATCTTTACATTAATTACTAAGCCGATCGATAAAAGAACTGGCTCCCTACACATGGTCAGAGCACTCAGACAACCAGTTGCGAAAATGTTGAGACACTTGACCAGGAAAACACTCTTTCTTAGTAAACATCCCATAAAATCACACATCTCAAAGGTTAAACAACTCCCCCCTACCTCCCCTATTTTCAATGTTGTTCCTCAAAAATTTCAGCATGATCTGCTATTGTGACCAACTTTGAGAAGGGAGAGCGAGGGGTCTGAAACACTACGACCTTATAAGTACCCTTGGCGTCCAAATTAGGTACAATGTCTCAAGTCTTTTTGCAACTGGTTGTAGCATCGACAATTTAACAAAAAGTAATGCGAATTTTTACATTTTTGATTGAAAATATTCAACCCAATTTTATTCGAAAACGCTCTCATAGAATTTTTTCAAACTTTGCAGTCTTGAAGACATACATCTAGACTATAAGAGACATACAGTCGTTTTAAAAGTTTAGGTCTAGATGTTGAGAAAATTACTAATATGCAAAAACCATGACGTCATCAGATCGCTGTTATGGTAACACTGATGTCAATCAAATCTGCTTTTTTGGAAAGTTCATTTCATCTCTAGTTTATGTGTGAAGCAGCTTGCCCGACCGAGCTCAGACAGTGAAGTATCAGCCGTTCAAAGTTGGGGTGTTATGTCGCCAAAAAACCCAGTCGAGCCACCTTAATCGCGCTGATTACAGGTATTTTACAGTTTACAGGTATTTCTTGCATTTAGCTCGTTTAATTTTTCATAAATCGATCTCATGTTCAGTTTTCAATTAAAACTGCCCAAGCAAAGCAAGCAAATGCATAACCCCGCTTCCCCACTGAGATGATTGACGGAACAGAAAAACCAGAAAACGCACAAAATCTTTCGAAGTTTGCATTTCGCGCATCGCGATACAACGAATTTGGCTGTAAGAAGTAAAAAGTAAAATTAAAAACAAAATAACCGTCACATCATTGCCCTGTTGTTAATCTCACTACAGTCTATCAGCATTAGTGAGTCACTGACATTTTAAAATTTAATTAAACTGGAAGCCTTTAGATTGGTACAGGTAAGAAAAAAACAAGGAAAATAACGCTGAAGTAGAATATGCACGACACGCTAAAGACAGAGACAAAAGACAAAGACAAAGACACGCTAAAGACAAAGACACGCTAAAGACAAAGTTTACATAGAAACGGATAAACAAAAGACAAACACCAACCGTTGTCACGAGATCAAATTCCAGTTCCACGCAGTCCTTCGTGAACGTTGTGATTCAGTTGAGCTTGTGCTTACGCCTTCAAGCGCTTCGCTTCAAAGCAATCCCTGTGGAAAGCATGTTTTGTGGATCAATTATCGTGATTGTGGGATTGGTAGTCCTCGCCTCACAAGGTTAGCAATATTTTTTCAACAGGAACTTAAAAGTTGCTGTTATATTTTCTCAGTTGTAAAATACTCCATACGCCTTTTTTGTATGGAAGTCTGTATGGACTTCACTTATCAAAAATTAATTTCAAGAAATATACGTCGCCAGTAGAATAAACCTTTATCGAATGCTTTTTTTCGACATAAAATAAAGAGTCATCGCTCATCATCGGATAGCTCGGCGACGTTGAGATTTGAAACTTGTGCTTCCGCCTTCAAGCGCGTCGCTTTGAAAAGCAATTATTGTGGTTAAAACATGTTTTGTGGATCGGTTATCGTGATTGCAGGATTGGTGGTATTCGCCTCACAATGTTAAAAATGTTTTAGCTGCTATAATTGTCTCAGTTAATACTCTTCACACTCTCGTTGTATAGACTCTACTCGTCGAAAAAACTGCATGAAAATTCCTCAGACGCCAGACGAAGAAAATACACTCGCAGTAATCACAGATTATGGAGACGCGTTCGAAGGAATTTCCGGCGGAAATGAGCCCCTGAAAAAAAAAAAACAATAGCGGCGGGCATTTGGAAGACCGGACACCAAAAAATCCCAAATTTTGCTGCACATAAAGCACAGGGCAACACGATCCGTAAAAGAAAAAAATTAAACCGTCACGTCATTGATATATGTCATTTGAAAGTGGGGAAATGTATAAATTAAAAAAAGTTAGTCTTATTAGAACAAGCCAAAAATCCTTTGTTGGATTTTTATATTTAGAGTCTCCCAAAACAGACAAATAATGAATTCAAGAATAGAACACGTCACGACGAAAGATAGGTTTCCATAGATAAACATGGTATAAACAGCAACAGACGTCGCAAGATCAAGTTTCAATTTTACGCAGCCCTACAAGAACGCTGTAGCGATTCCAATTTCGCCTCCGTGTTCAAGCGCTTCACTTTTCTTTCTGGATCGGTTATCATTTCGGCAATGGCTTTTTTCGCCTCACGATGGTTAGCAATGTATTATTTTCTGTACTTCTCTTAGTCGGCGCCCTCCCTGCCTTCCTTAGTGTGTAGCCTTCACCCGCCAAACAATGAGTTCCATTTACGAAAGACAACATTGTCAGTAGACGCACGGGCGTGAATGATTGTACGAAACATTTCCCAAACATTTAATACGCACCTTAATTGTGTTTCTTTGCTGGGTAAAAAGCCATTGCTTATCGGTATGGATAGCTTTGTGCAGAAATAGGGTAGAATGTCAAGGGCTTCAGTGTTGCTTTAGACATCAAAACATATTTATACGCGGAGCGATTTTGTCTTGATACTGAAGTCCATAAAAAGACATCGAGCTTACCGTTCACTTATATCGTGTGTTGTACGTTACTCTCCGGGGCATATACCATCGGTTTGTCACCTCCTTACCGTATGGCTCTAAATGTTGTATGTGGGTTATATTTTTTGCGTTTGTTTTTCACGATCCGCAAAAAAAATGTTCCCTTCAGAAAGAATCGCGCAAAACTTTTTTCTCCACGAAAATTTACTCCACTGTCATCATTATATACAAACATCACCTTTTACACGTAATGTAAAATCGTGTTGGTGCGTCCATTATCTTAATTAAGATATAAAACGTCGCTTTCGTTCAGAAACAAAATAATGAAACTTGAAACAACTTTTAGACAGAAATAGAACAATGAATTTACAGTCGGTACAATATAAGTATTTAGCTGCTTAAAGCTTTACAGAAAAGGATCGTCTTAAGGTACTCCATAATTGTAAAAAGGTGACGTTACATTGAGTAACGCGTTTTCATCTGCATGTTGTTTCATTTGCATGTACTCAAACGGAAATATTAACGTTGTAATTGCAATTGAACGCAATGTCCTGCAAACTGCAAAAATTAATTTCTAGAAAGAAAAACCAGTCTTTTCTGACCGCAAAAATGAGTTCCCGCAAAACACAAGAAATCGTCCATGCGCAAAATTATACTCCCGCTAAAAAATTAAGTGCAACACGGTATTTCTAAAATGAGTTTCCTAAGCATATAAAGTAACCTGCGATCAGACTCTATTTTCGTTTAGCGCTGCCAAAATTGGGCCATCCATCTATAATGTCACAAACACTAAAATATGCACAACAAAATTATCTGAGTTGTTTTTTGAATACCTTCATCATTCAGTAGATAGTTACTATATTTGAGGTGGCGTAGTTATCCAATAATTCCATTTCAAAAATCTTAATCCTGTCAGTCCTATGGTCAGGGCTATATCAAATTATTGTATCGCCGGACATATCCTATCTAATTCTCCTCCAAACAATTGACAATTTGATTATTCTCGTAACCTATGTACTCAACTGTGCATCCGTTCTCTAAGGAAGAAATTTAAAATAGATATCGATCACATACCGGGATTTTATTGTATTAATGCTGTGCACAGAACTTTTTTGCTCATTTTAGAGCACACAAATCAAGTCAACATCAAACAGTATATCGACAGTAACCACACACCAACAAATTGGATAATTATTTACGACTCTTAAATGTACGACTGTACCAAATCCAGATAGCTTCAAAATACGTTTTCAAGTCGAACGTTTTGTTGTGCGAAACGAAAAACGAAAAAAAAAGAGATGGCTGCTGTCATTGATCTGTCCATCAAAATTGGTGGAATTTTTAATTAATGCCAGGTCAATCTTTCAAGTAATGATTATCATCCTGAGACTACGCGGGGCCCTCTGTTGACAATAAACTCTACAATGTCGTTTTTCCCCTCGCACTTTTGGTTGTTCGCATAAGCCAACAGTTGCGTGCGAGTTTTTATTTCCTTTCTTACAATTATTTCTGAGAGTTCAAATGAAGACAAGCGCTTTTTCCTTTTTTTCCCTTTCGAATCACTTTCATGGCATGTCTCGCTCGCGTCATCACAAGGACTTTCATAGAACTCCTCCGAGACTTCCTCTTCATCGTCATCACTATCTTCAATGTAGTTTTTCCGGCAAAGTGAGGCCGTTTCAGTTTTAGGGCCTTTATAATCGGACAAGTCGGGATGACCGTCACTTTCCACCACAAATTTATCCGTTTTCGTGGTGTATTTCCACGCACTGTAATAGTTATGATGTACGTCGGAGAAGTGCACGGAGATACCGTAGTTTTCTTCAAGGTACCGTTTACAAGACAGCCACCTTTTACAGCGCTGTAACTTCACCGCCATATGATAGTAATATCCCCCCGTGGATTCGTGCACTTCCTTGCAACAAACCCAGTGTTCAACGTTTGTATTACTACTGTCAAACGAGCGGAGAACAGCTTGCGCGAATGAATTTCTGTCAGGGAACTTTTGTAAATCCGCCTGACTATAGGTGATTAAATACACTTGTCGAACAGCTCTCACATTTAGAACACTCGTAGAAGCACCCTTGTCGCTAGCTTTAAGGTCAATGTTTGTGCTCTCAGAAATATCTGTCGCTTCCGAATCACTACTTTCATATTCCTGCAGCAAATCCATCGCAAACGACTTTATTAGCAAAGAAATAACCGCGTAAACCGCGAGCCGCGCGAACGTCGATATTGTAGTCTGTACACTGTAACTGTCAAATCACGTTAGTGTAATAACGCCAAGTGTGTGAAATATAAATAACTTCAAATAATTCCAACAACTTAGGGAATATTGGAAACTACGTTCGATAACCTTTGATTTCCAAAACTGATTACCGTGCATCAGTCTCTCTCCTTTGATTGGCAGGCGATCAGAACGCCCCGTCCCTTTGTGTACTTTTCTAACACGTGATTAGTGGCTTATCTCGTTCATCTAAGCAGTCTGTTTGCTCAACCAGCGCACGCAAATAAACTTGTTTCACCTTTGTTTTCAGTAAATACCTTGAAATGACATCCTTACAGACAAATGAAATGAAACTAACCTCATGCCGCTTGTTCATTTGTCAATGCGGGCATGTTTTGTACCTTGGTATCCGACAACAACGTCAGTCGCGCCGATTATGTCATCCTTAAAACACCTGAAAATCGCCTTTTTTTCTTCGTCATTTTCATATCGGACAAGCCAATATCATGAAACCCTATTTTTTAGGAACTCCTCGTAAATAGACATCTTTACATTAATTACTAAGCCGATCGATAAAAGAACTGGCTCCCTACACATGGTCAGAGCACTCAGACAACCAGTTGCGAAAATGTTGAGACACTTGACCAGGAAAACACTCTTTCTTAGTAAACATCCCATAAAATCACACATCTCAAAGGTTAAACAACTCCCCCCTCCCTCCCCTATTTTCAATGTTGTTCCTCAAAAATTTCAGCATGATCTGCTATTGTGACCAACTTTGAGAAGGGAGAGCGAGGGGTCTGAAACACTACGACCTTATAAGTACCCTTGGCGTCCAAATTAGGTACAATGTCTCAAGTCTTTTTGCAACTGGTTGTAGCATCGACAATTTAACAAAAAGTAATGCGAATTTTTACATTTTTGATTGAAAATATTCAACCCAATTTTATTCGAAAACGCTCTCATAGAATTTTTCAAACTTTGCAGTCTTGAAGACATACATCTAGACTATAAGAGACATACAGTCGTTTTAAAAGTTTAGGTCTAGATGTTGAGAAAATTACTAATATGCAAAAACCATGACGTCATCAGATCGCTGTTATGGTAACACTGATGTCAATCAAATCTGCTTTTTTGGAAAGTTCATTTCATCTCTAGTTTGTGTGTGAAGCAGCTTGCCCGACCGAGCTCAGACAGTGAAGTATCCGCCGTTCAAAGTTGGGGTGTTATGTCGCCAAAAAACCCAGTCGAGCCACCTTAATCACGCTGATTACAGGTATTTTACAGTTTACAGGTATTTCTTGCATTTAGCTCGTTTGTATTGTTACTATACTAGCATCTTTAACTTAAATTAGCCAGTGACGAACCGAGTGGCTGGAAGACTATGTTACTGGATTACTTAAAATCGGTTGGTGGTAAGCTTATCTTATGTTGCAATTTCGATGTTAAAATGTTGCCGATAAAACTTCCACAAGCTTCGCAAAATGCTTAGCAGCAAATAATCAATGCGAAGAAGTTATTGATGATACAAACGTAACTCTCCAAACTATTCTTTGGAACAATAAATTTATTTGTATCAATGGAAAACCTGTATTCTTTAAAACATTAGCAGAAAAGGGGATTCTAAGAATAGCTGACCTAATCTCTGAAAATCATGAGTTTATAACCAAATGTAATGAAAGAGAGTTCAACCTTACTCCTTTGGATCTTTTTAGACTCGTATCCGTGATAAACGCCCTGCCAAATAAGTGGCGAGATTTATAAGTCCTCTTACTCCGACAAAAAAGCATTTAATTTACAGGAGCAAATTATTTTAAGTTTAAACGGGCTGAAGACTCCGATCAAGAAAGCTGTGTCAAAAACTATTTATAAAGAACTCCGAAATAGAGTTATTACTACCCCCTCTGCTCAAAAGAAATACAATAGTTATTTTATAAATGATACCCTTGATCGGAGAGAAATATATGGCTTACCGCATCAGCGGCGTATCATCTCCGATACAAAATTGCGTGAATTTCAGTTTGAACTAATATATATAGATAGGCCAAGCCTAATAGCGTCGCACTTTGAACAAGCTTAACTAAGGTGAAACTTAACTAAGGTGAAAGGTTGGAAGCACAAGAATTAATATTGACGAAAGGGCTATTTTCAATTTTAGCTATTCTCAAAAACAGTATTACCCGACCGTCTGCACAGTACATTTAGACCGTACAAAAGTTCACAAAAACAACTTTTCTCTGTCTAGAATAACTAGTTCGACTACTTTCCGAATAAAATACAGTTTTTGTTTGTCAAAAATTGCCCGAGAAACTGATTTGGAAATCAAAATTGCAAAAATACGCAAACATATTTGCATAAGGCGACGCGAGTGAAGACAGAAAATCTAAGTCTTGTTTTGTTTACATAAAATCGATTTTTAATCTATGTAATGAATGAACAAAGACATAAAAAACGGACAATACAATCTTCTTTCGAAAAATTTTATTCAAATCTCCATTAATTTATGTTTAAAAGCAGAACACGTACCATTTATAGCGCATCAAGGCAGAGCTGTCCTCGTTGAAATTCAAGATAACAATACGACTTAATTTGAACGTTTCACAAACATGTCTCCAAAACTTAAAGGTCAAATGAACCAAAAATTTGACATATTTTCTTTTAGCCCAATATTAGTGCAATGTGTTGAAAGAGGACCAAATAAACACATTCTGAAGTTGAAAACTAATTGGACTTGGCATCGCAGAGATATTGGAAGTTGAAAAATGAAACTTTTTGGCCTTCATAATCGTAGAGCGATCGGGAAAATTGTCGGAAAATTGTCGGAAACCAATAGTGACGTCACTATTGACCACCTCAAAGCAGTCAAGGATTGAGGTTGAAAGTAGGTGACTGAGCGGAAAACTATGGTGTTTTGTTCTGCGATAAACTACAGCAAAAATTGTCCATTTTTAATTACGAAAACAGTAAAAATCTTACACGCAAGTTAGAATACTCATGTATTCGCCAGAAGAGAGGACACTGCAGAAACAAGGTTGGCTCGCCAATAGTGACGTCATAATCCTTACCAATCCTACCACTTGAAGCGCGCGGCCATTTCAGAAACGTTTCCGTGAAGTCTTCGGAAATCTTCGTACTTTTAGCTATGTGACTTACTTAAAGGTTCAGGAAGGCAAATTGTTGCGTAAGTATGCTTTATTATGGTTTCCTTTAACGTTTAAATAGCTTTAAATGGATAAAGAAAAAAAATCAAATTTTTGGTTCATTTGACCTTTAAGAGAACACAAAGGAAAAGCCAATCAAAAATTGATATCAACAGAAATTCCCATCGAAAAATGTGATTTATTTTACCTTTAAAGCACTGGACTGCTTGGAAATTCGTTAAAACTCCGCTTCTTCGGTTCTGAAATCCGTAATAAAAACAAGGCATCTCCCCGCATTGCTCCTGCATTGATAATATGAAGTTCCTCGAAGCAAGATTTTATCCCTGAAAGCTCTTCTTTTTCCACTAAAGCGGCTTCTGAGTATTCCTTAATTAGTATCCCTGTCTTGAGTAGCAAACCGCAAAAAAATGCAGGGAAATAACGACTTTACTGCTCCGCCTAACACTGCGAAAGATCCAACTTTTTTAAAACTTTAAAAAGTGTTTACCGAGCTGACGGCTGTGTAGCCGCGCGTGTGGCGTTATACGCGCATGCGAGGTAGCCGTGCGCGACACACATGTTGCAGACACGCGCCCGCGAAACATTCCGCTAACCATGACCATGAAAAATGACGGGCTAGGTTCTATGAGTATAGGGCTGCGCAGCCGGGCCTTCGGCCCGGCGAGTGCTCCGCTATTAAACAGGTACCTTGCGACAAACGACTTTTTAAATAAAATCGGTGTTTTGCCTTTCCCAGTATGTTCTCTTTGTGGAAAAGAAAACGAATCCCTCGAACACATTTTAACCTCTTGCAATTATACTAAAGAATTCTGGACAGAGGTTGTAAAGTGGCTCTGCAATTTAAAAGTCAATATATATAATCTTAACAACAGAGAAATCATGTTTGGAATGTCAAATTGTGAAGACGAGTTGTTTGTTAATCATGTACTACTAATTGCTAAACAATATTTGTATTCATGTCGTTGTAATAACACCTCTCCGCTAATTAAAGTCTTTAAGGCTAGAGTAAAAAAGATTCAAAATCTTGAACTAGAGATTGCAAAGTCAAAAAATAAGTTATCTAATCATACTGCGAAATAGTGCAAATATCTAAAAAAGAGTAACTTATAATTCGTGCATTTAAATACTATATTCTATAAATAAATTATGCGCATTCGGTCTGAAGACATTAGAGTTAGTCGTGTGTTTGTGATTTAATGCGTGTGTGTGCTCGTAAGTGTGAAATGTTAATAATAATTGTTTCAAAGAAGCTGAAATAGCATTGTAATGTAAAAGTGTGAAGTGTTGTAGATTACTAGCAGAATGCTGTAAAAAAAAATTAAAAAAAATTTAAAAAAAAATCTTTAACTTATTTATAACAACAACATTTTGAGAAAATCAAAACTTTGCTTACCATGGAGTGACAAAGAAAAGGCATATTAATTACCTTGTAGAGTTCCGCTCTACTAAACTTCTGGCCTCTAACATCTTTGGAAGCAGCAAGGGTGACTTGTCTGATTGGTCGGTTCTGGAATCATATTGCGCTCAGATATTATGTTATTAATACAAAATGGCTTCCCTTGCACGAAGCATGGAATCCAATAATAATAAATAATAATAATAATAATAATAATAAACTTTATTTAAGTGTCAGAGTATTTAGCTTACTATAGCTATTCGTGGACACTAAATAAGTAAAAATAAATATAAATAATGCTAAGATGGGTTAAAATTTACAGTTGTTCACTATCTAAAAATTTTTACATTTAAAACGTGATATAAAATAATCGATCAATATACAAAGTCATTAAAAGGATTAATTAACTTACACTAAGATAGGTTTACAATTTACATACTTACAAAAGACGAATTAAGTAGTGCCAGAAACCCATAAGTGGCCATGGGTTGAAACGTGTAACGCGCATTCACAGCTTCTGAATATTCATTTTTTGCTTAGTACCATATTTGGAAACCCCTCGGTCCCTCGAGATTGGAAGCAAGTTGTTCAAGCGAATTGATTGGTTAATATTTTTATCTTGATTTTCCAAATATGGATGTAACAACTTCTTTGCAAATGGAATAATCGGAAGCTTGTTATAAAGCGTACAAGAGACAGTTGCACGTTTCAACCCACTTATGGGTTTCTGGTAGTGCGTATGTTACAATTGACACACCCATCCTCAATCAAAGTAGCTAGGTCTTTCTTTCTTATATATTTTCGAAAACTGTCCAATCTCCGATGTTGCCGATCACTTGTTTTTAATTTTGACCAGAGATATGGACCGAGGTATCTTATGGAGTGTTTGCCTTATCTCACCGAGGTGTATCGAGGAACGTCAAAGTCAGCATTTCTTAGGGAGTACCCTTTATTTTCAGTCTTAAAAATTCCCGCTATGTAGCGAGGCCATATCAAACTTTATACATATATCTAACACAATAAACTGCAAACAATCACCATTTACCACTTGAACTTGCCAATTTGAGCCGATAAACGTCCTACAAACCATTGATATGCCAGACTCTTCGACATCCGAGCTATTCAGTAAGCTCACTCGAGATCAACAACAGAAGAACAATTATGATTTGATTTGTATTAGACAATCTTACACTTTAAACTAGCACTTTGCACACCAAAAGCGCATGGTTTTCTTGATACGTTCAGCATAGATTTATTTCTGATTGCTGTTTGCATTCAAACGTGAGGTTGCTTTACATAGTATGTCATTAATTATTATGATCAAAGGTGAATGGCTGGTTAGCATAAGCCCACCTGATCTCGTCATCTTTTGCAGACTCATCTCATGTTGTAGAAATATTGGACAAAAGAAAACAACATGTTGGTTGCTGTGGTTTTCACACAATTAAGAAATATATGAGAATGAAGTTATTCTGGGTGTTTCTGCAGTATACCAGCCAACTACCGAAATGAATTCTGGCTGGAAAAGTGTTTTTCTATTTTATTTTTTGTCCGAAATGGAAGGTTAAATTTTATTCATTAAACTAAAATGCTTTTCTGGTTGTAGATTCGACGTTTGCCCCAGGCCTTACAAAGTGGTAAAGTGATAAATCGCTATTTAGTGAAACATTAAATTGGTTTTGTTACATGTACTTAATCCAATGGATGTAGATTTAGGCCCCGTCCACACTAATGCGTTTTCGTTTAAAAACGCTTACTTCTTTATCCTTTTTTACCGATCGTCCACACTAAAACGATCAAAAATGGAGATGTTTATCTATGAAAACGGAGGTTTTCGAAAACACTTAATTTTCAGAGTGGAGACTTTTGAAAACGCAGGTCTATCGTTTTGTGTTGACGGAAAAAAAACCGGAGCTTTTTAAAACCGCCTACCGTACGTCACAACTCATCGCTCACGCTATTGGAGCAGGCGTATTGAACAGAAAAACGTCAGAAAAGAGCCTGGTGATGAAAATGCATCTTTGGATCATCGTTTTTCAGCCCCTAGTGTGGACGGTGAAAAACGATGTGAAAACGCTAGTGTAGACACAGATCTTTTTATCCGTTTTCGGGGAGCCAAAATCGGAGGTTTTCAAAAACGCATCAGTGTGGACGGGGCCTTATCCACTGACCTGATGCATGTTTAAAATGCTTTTGGTTCTATCCTTTACAAACCTCTACAATACTACATATTCATATAATCAAATATCAAATATATGTCAACAGTCAAAAAGTCTAAGCAAATCATTCTAAACTCCTTCTCTTCATAATGTCAGTTTCATGCTGTGTCCACACGGCGAAACATGTTTAGTCTGATTGTGAATGAAACATGTTTCACTTGGAAATCAGAGGACACCCATTAAAATCGAAGCCCAACAGGGAAGGACAAAAATGACAGGTTGACTTTGTTCCCGAAGGGCTTGAGAAGTGAAATTAAACAGCAATTCATACAACGGGAAGTTTAAGCTCTATTTTATTTCGGTTCATGTGCAATTATAAAGATTTATGCGAGCTCTTTTATAGCATGCTTGTTTCGTGAAATAGCATAAGTTATAGAAGCAGGGTGAAACGTGTTTTGAAATTAACAACTAATGTGAACAATGAAATTGCAAACATGTTTACGGGAAACGTGTTTCGTTGAAACATGTTTGCTCTAAACATGTTTCGGTGATGATGTGAACACGGCATAATGCTATGTTCACACTAGGGCGAAACATGTTTAGTCTGATCACGAATGAAACATGTTTCACTATGAAAAGTGTTCACATCAGGCGGCACATTGCGTGAATCATGATCAAAACATGTTTATTCTGAGCATGATTGAAACTACCTCACGAGGTAGTTCGAACTAAGCCAGACGAAACACGTTAGCGCAAATGTCGTCTCCTTGTTGAACGTTGAAATGCCCTTTGTTTCCGAAGGGCTTGGCAAGTGAAATAAAACCACAAATCATGCAACAGCAAGTTTGAGCTCTATTTTATTTCCAGTTCATTTGTAATTATAAAGATTTTACGCGAGCTTTATTATCATATGCTTGTTTCGTAAAACATAATAAATTATAGAAGAGGCATGAAGCGTGTTTTGAAATTAATAACTAATGTGAACAATGGAATAGGTGGTTTTCATGTTACGTCATCGCCGCCATGCTGGTGGACATAAACAATAGTTCTCTCATTAGCTCCTTTTGTTCGTCCACCAGCATTTGTCCGTTTCACTATTGTTATCTATGTCTCTAGAGATTGATTGCAAACCACCTATTGCAACATGTTTACGGGAAACGTGTTTCGTTGCAACATATTTACTCTAAACATTGTTTCAGTCGGTGCTAATGTGAACACAGCATTAAACAACTCAAAACTGTATTCACGGTATTAAACTGGAACTAGCATGCAGTCGAGGCTCATGCGGGGGAATCTTTTCACATGCAAATATTTTAATGATATTCTCCCGCATTAGCCTCGACTGTAAGCTAGTTCCAGTTCAATACCGAGAATACGAATATTGTCTATTAGTTCTACACAGCGGCCAACTTGGATCCACCATCTTGGATTTCTCCAAAATCTCATAAAAGCGTCCAAATTGACTCAAAAGTAATCAAAACCAAGAAAGAAACGCTAAATAGCGTCAAAAAATGTAAAAGTTATAACGACAAACGTGTATTTTTTTTCAATAAAAGGTAAAAAATGCAAACTTTAAAAAACATCGCTGTCAAAATATTGTTGCCATGGAAACATCGAGACACGTAAACAATAAAATCTTGAAGTTTAATGGTCACAGACTGGAAAAAGGTTTACTTATTAGTCTTTCAAATTACCTAAGAATCTAAAATCAGCGAATTTCGGTAGGAGCCCATCAAAAGGAGCCTCTAATATCTCTAATAATATCTTGAGTCAACCCCTTCCCGAGTACATTTATTTTTAGAACGGCTTTTTCCCGCAAAAAGAATCATGTTTTCGTTGAGTCTCGCATGTAACCGCGAACCGCGAAAAAAAAATAGCCGACGAGTAGGGGGAAAACAAGAGCCTGTCCTTCGACTATTTTCCTTTTACCTTGTATCCATTTTCCTGATTTTACAGCCATGGGATCTGCGTATCAATAAATGAATAATGGAAAGTTAATGAATAATTTGACTAAGCATGAAGCGATGGAATATAGTAGTTAGTTGAACTTAAGGTTATCTTTATTAGTGGCCGTGTGTGATGTTTCATTGCCATCTATTCCTATGAAAGCTCTGCGAAAAGTGATCGATAATGAAACGTTCTGTGGATGAATCGGATCTTTATGATGGCCAGCGTAGAAAAAGCCCCAGATCCTTGGATTTCGGTCTTCAACGCGGAGTGGATTTCGCCAGCTCAGGCGCCGAATGCGAAGGCGATAATCGGGATTATGCAACTACAAGCTCGAATGTCAAGGACGTCATGCGAAAGAAACTCTTGCAAACGAAAACTACCAATTCTGCTGAAGTCACTGCCAAAGTGGATCGACAGGAAAGGCTAGAAAGGTGGCACAGCGATCTGAAATTGGCCTGTTTTAGGGGCGAGTTAACGTCCCTCGCCTCAAAACTCGGGTGAAATGGGGATCTGTCCGGAAAAAGTCACGGTAGGAAGAGCAAGGGTTGACAGGCCGCACAATCTAAACCAGTGTGAAATATTTGAAAACCTTACATATTTTCTTCTAACGAGTATATCTCATGTAAAATGGAGGTGGTTACATGGCCTGTACGACTTTAACCTCATGCTTTTAAATGCCGTTTGCCACCGATATATCTTTTTTAACTAGTATACATTTTCTTGGTTTTGGAGGATTTTAGTGTTGACTGAAAAAACCCTTTTAAAAGCCGCGTGCAATGGACTAGAGGTCAACTTTGCATGGTCTGTTTGTATGCCTTCCTGTGATTTTGTTCTTTTAGTATTTGACCTGTTATAACGTCCTTTACAGATTTGCTTTTGCGAATAGTGGGTTGTTTTTATATGCTGATTTAAACAGTGAGGGTTCAACATTTGTTGTTTTTCTCTCTTTGAAGTGATAGGATCGGAAATGATATGATGCCCGTCAATGTTGTTCCTGCTATGTTTTATCACGCTGTCCCAGCTATTTGTGTTAGTCGTTGCAGAAATATGTCGCGAAAAATTACATGTACACTGTAGATCCAAGTTTAGCAGAGACAGTTTACGTTTCAATGAAAGCTCTGTAACTTTCTCATAAAAGCATCGATTTGCTCCGCTTTATATCTGCGAGGTGTTTGAGTCTGGAGCTCGATATTAATATTACCTCCATTTGGTAATCAGTTTTTAGTTTTAGTTTTGGTAATTAGTTTTCAGTTTTATTTATGCCACTGTATGATTCATGGTTTCCTTGTCCACTTGAACCTCATCAGTTGCTGGGTTTGCGTGGTTGCTACCTTTAGATCAGAGCAGCGCATATTTATGGCGAGAACGGTTAACGTTCTGCAGTTTTCGGGCTAATTTGGCTTTTTATATATACCCGTTCTTTCGCTGTTAGAGGATGTGCTGTATTCCACCGTATAAGTTATCCAAACCTTCCTCGCAATACGCCATTCCTGATTTCATAGCTTGATGGGCTGTTTGGCGTAAAACAATACTAATGTCATAGCTCTGTTTGGATTGGGTCTTTGAACTGTGGGCGTGCGAAACCTCCCCTGAGAGCCGTTCTATTAATAAATCTACTCGGGAAAGGGTTGATTCCAAGGCTTAGTATGGGAGATAGAGGCTCCTATTGATATGGGCTCCTGATTTCAGTATAAACGTCCTATACTGGCTACGAGACAATAACATCCATGTTGGAATATTGAACAAAACAGATCTGATTTTTTCAAAACTCGATGTTAAAGAGGATTCTATTTTGATCAATTACATATTGTTGTTAGGCAAATACTATCACTGGTATTTACTCTAGAAAATGCCTGGATAGCACACCTTCCCTGTCGAGGTTTTATAGTGCTCGGACAGGCGCATATACAATGTTGAGCTCCATATCGCTGGGAAAAGAGACAAGCTACTTCTTCACTTTAAAAGTGGGAATAGTTTCAGTCCCTAGAAATTGGAGACCGAGTACGGCTACAAATGTCGAATGTGACCGTTTTGTGCCAGAGACGTTAAAAGTGTCTCCCATTTCTATCTTGCATCTCGTTCAGACGTCTTTAGCATAAAATCGGCCAATCCTCATCGAGTATGGGAACCCTGCCTGTTAGGAATTATTTGATGAGGAAGCGTCGTGCCGCTAGATAAGCTCGATTTCCATCCGCTCTATAGTGAGTCTGAGTCTAGGGAATGGCCCCATTCGTGCTTACATAACTATACCTGCTGCAAAAAACGCGAGAGTCATTCTCAATTTCAGATCTTTCCGTTTACATGACCGCACAAGACCGAACGCTCTGAGAAACTCGGTGCAAGTGTAGCCAAAATTTAGCTATCTGGACCTCACAGCGCAAGCTCAAAGTTCAAGAAACAAAATGGCAGAGCTACATTCTAGATCCCAGAACTTTTCTCTTTTCGCACATGTTCTTTCAGCTTTCTCAAAAGATTTTGTTTTTTCAGGAATGGTATTTTAAAATTGTATCATTGCGTCCTAAAACCAATCTGTCTAGGACAGCTTTCCCAGAGCCAGTTAGACACCAGAGAAGAGCTCTGGAGTCGAGAATGGTGAGGATGTTGGCTAGTAATGCTATATTCATAGCATGACCCCACCTGGTCTACGCCTTTGTTCTTTAAGTCCCAGTTTTGATATCCAAATTATCTTAACCAGCTTATAAGTCTTTTTTCTTTCACAGGACAGACCACCAAAGCTTCAAGCCCGCTCGGTAAGCAAACAAACCAATTAAATTGTTTATTTCTCTACGCTTTTTTTTGTTTGCTTAGAATAGCTTATTGGAGTCTAAAATATTCTTTGGCATATAAACATCTGATTAAAGTAAATATTGTGTGCTCTGAAATAACGATATCTGTCGTCAGCACTCTCAGGTAAATTAAGACAGGGGCCTATAGTTTTAACGCCCAAAAGCTACGGGGGTGGTCTATCTCAAGAGGCTTTAGTCATGAGAACTCAACACTTTAAAAGAGTAAATAGTTAGCAAATGTGGTCCATTTGTCAAGAATAACATATGCAAATTAGGTCACGTGACTTAATACGGCCACAAAATCCCAAAAAAGCTTTGAGCAAAGATGGCAACAATTTATACCGATGATAATCAAATGTTATTGCTACCAGATAAGTCCCAAGAACAACAACAAAAAATCTGTGCTTGGCCTTTGTTGATTATTTCATTAGGTTTGAAAATAAACGGTAATTTGTACTAGTACCCAGTCTCCCGTAATAGTAATTTATTATTTTTCCTGTATTCTTTTAACTAATCTTAAAAAGGCCAAGCGCAGAAATGAAGTACATAATAGCCTTAAAATCATAAAACTTCTGGCAGCCTCCAGGTATTGGTGAAAAGTGTTGCTATTTTGCTTGAAATATTTTTGACCTAAAAATAGCCCTGACAGGTCACGTGACCTAATTTGCATATAATCTGCGTGCTAAAATGTCCAAACTTGCAAAATCTTTAGTCTACCAAAGATTTGAGTTTTCATGGCCAAAGGCTCAGGAGATAGACCACCCCCTCACTTTTTTGAGTGAAATAGCTGGAGGCCCTTGCCTTAATTTACCTGAGCTACACATTTTCGTTCCTGGGTGATTTCACAGCCAGAGAAGACTTGACGTCAGAGGCTCATTGATTGCAGCGTCGCCAGAAAAATGTGTTTTGTTTGGGGGGAGGGAATTAAAGGTAGAGACATTGCGGCAATGTCAAAATAATCGAGGTGTTGCTAGCTGCTTGTAGACGTTTAACTAAAGGAAAAGTTCACCCCCCCCCCCCTTCAATAACCACCTCCCTGGAATTAGGGCCCCATCTCGACTCAGAAAATTAAATAAGTCCGTCATCGAGCATATTCCAGACTTTTACAAAATCTAAGCCACGTCTAAGTTAGCCCGCGCGCAGACTAATTTTTTTCCTTTATTTATGCTCAGGATGTGCCCTTATTAACGTTACATTGAACACGACCATGCACGAAACGTACAAAAATAAAACGTCACAGTTATTCAAGAATTTTGAATCGTCAGTAAATAAATCGGTAAGTAAGCTTGCCTGTTTTGCACCTTAATTGATGCCCTATCATTTATAGTCAAGCTGGGTGTTCTCCTGCGTGTAACCTTCGGTCGCAACAGTCGCGAATTTGCCTTTTGTCGGTCGAAACTTTTCTCGCTACTTTCTTCGGCAGACTCCATTACAAATTAGAAATTTTTCTCAAAATTGTGCCTAGTTAGGCTAATAGTGCTTTCATCAGGGGCACCAAACGACGGAAGTTTAGAAAAACTCCTGTAATGTTGTTCTTATGTTTTTCATATCATTTTAGTGCCTTTAAAGGAGACTATCGATGTGAAAGCTTATACAGTTTGACATATTCGGATATTTCAGTCAACTATTTTAGCAGCAGAAAATTTTAGGGAAAGGAATCTTATCCCAGCGAATTTGCTCGCTGCTTTAAACAAATAAATAAATAAACTTTGTTTAACAGTCATGAGACAGACAAACCTGTTGCCCTTGAATTCCAGGTCGAATTGAAATGTAGAAATGTTAGTTTTTGAGGAGGGAGGAAAAAAGTATACTGTGGAAAGTGTCAAAACTTGCAAAGTAAAGTCTTTGTTTCAATTTCCTTTCCTTTGGATTTATAATCTTTTAAATCAATACGTACGTACCAGACAAACTGCAACATGTTTCAAACGTTTTTCGAGTTTGAACAGTCTATCCAAAACCTGTTGGGAAAAATAATGGAGCCTCAAAATGGACTTTTTTCCCTTTTTTTACAATTTGCGCACGGCCAAAAATTTAATTTTCGCCAATTAAACGACTCACATTTTTCTGGCCGTTTCTCAGAAAACTAGAGTTTTCTTAACCCTCGGACGTACACGAAAACTTATACCCCCACCGGGGTACAAGTGGGGGGTTGTTGCAAACTTTGCCAGAATGTGTCTCAAGGATAAATGAACAGCTACTGAAAACACCAGGTGCTAATCGTAAATGGTTTTGGAAATATCGGAGAAAAACCCTTCGGGGGAGGTGGCATCCACCTCCCTCCCCCCCTGTACGTCCGAGGGTTAAGTGAAAAAAAAAATTCGCCTCAGACTTTCGTAACATCGTGAAATTTAACGCCTCTTAGTTTCAGATAGATAATAATGTCATTTTCAGCTAGGATTCTCCGAAAGGAGAAAGCAGCTAGTCAATTTGGGGGATAAGATTCCTTTCCCAAAATTTTTCTGCCGCTAAAATATTCAGCTAAAATAATTAGAACCAATAAGATCACACTGTATTAGCTTTCACATAGTTTCCTTTAAATGCACTAAAATGATATGAAAAATAGTACAACACCATTCCAAGCGTTTTCCTAAACATTTCTCGATGGGTACCCCTGGTTTCTCTCCATATATTTCGTGGACAAAGCTTGGAAAACACTGCATTCGATTCAGAAATAGAGTCGGCATTCTTGGTAACCAAGCATTTTCTTCGAATCCAAGGCCCGGGCGCTAAACGTTTCGTGTTAGCACTAAAAACGAGTGGGTGGGAAATACTCGGACCGTTGCTAGGAGATCTGGGCTATTGACCAATCGTACGTCCAAACATACAATAATTTCAAAATTTTCTTCGGTTGGTGTCACTCACCTTGGACATCCAACCAAACCAAACACTATAATAATGTATTTTGAAAAGCTATTGTTAATCTATTTTTGGAAAATATATGAAAAATATGTATTTGAATCATGTTTTTTTAATTATTTTTTTGGCAATTTGTTTGATGCTTAAACCTGTTTAAAACGTTATTGAAATATATTTTAAAACCTTTTTAAAGTGTAGTTTTGATGAATTCAGATCCACAGAAACGTTTTAAAATATATTTCAAATAGGTTTTAACACCTTCAAAAATAGTGGAAAATTAGTATCAAAACAGTTTACAAATTTTTGAAAAACACCTTATAAATTCTCAAAGTATTTGCAAACTGTTTCAAAAGCTATTTTGAATGTATTTGTATTCAAAATACGTTTAAAAGTCGTGCTTAAAATATAGTTTTTAAGTAGTTTTTGACTTATTTTAACGATGTTTAAACCTGTTTAAAACAATATTGTAACGTATTTTCAAAATAGTGGAAAATTAGCATCAAAACAGTTTACAAATTAAAAAAAACACGCCTTATAAATTCTCAAACTATTTGCAAACTGTTTGGAAAGCTATTTTGAATGTATTTGTATTCAAAATACGTTTAAAATTCGTGATTAAAATATAGTTTTTAAGTAGTTTTCTACTTATTTTAACGATGTTTAAACCTGTTTAAAACACTATTGTAATATATTTTGGAACGCCTCTAGATTTCGTGCATGGAGAAAATGGGTGATGTTTCAAAATATATTATAAATAGTATTTAAATCGGGTTTAAGAGCGTTTCAAACTACCTGAAAATACACTGAAAATAGATTTTAAAAACTTTTAAAAACAACATGGAGTCGCATTTGCAATAAATGGTTTATTTATAATTATGTCTGTCAAAATACAAATGGTTCAAACCCTATAATAATATATAAATATGCAATTCGAATTTACTAATTCTTTCTTAATATAAAAAAAAAATTCAATAAAACAGATGACAACTGTATGCACGTAATTTGCTGACCTCAGTTGTGCTAACGAATGAATAAATCTCGTACGAAAATGGTGAGTTTTTTTGGCGAGCGAAACTGCAATTCAAATTACCCTTTTGACATATGCAAATTCGGTGCACTTTTTCCAGACAACTACAACAAACTTAAAAGGGCTAAATTTGTTTTCTGTCTTTTCTGCTACACACCTTTCCCTGCTGTCTGAAATCGATTGTTATATTTTAGTTTCATTCACGATTTATCTTCACAATTGGTAAACATGAAGTTCAGAAAGAATTTTACACATGAATTTTGCGTGACTAATGCACTGGTACTTGAGGCCGCTTGTTTACATACATGTAAAGTGACCTATTTTGGTTTTGTTCGCTTTTTGACTGAAAGCTCACTCCATTCGAATTTTTTCCATAGCCGTTCACAGCCAGCCGTTCAAAATTTTTGTTCTGTTTCAGCCGTTCACTGCAAGCCGTTCAAAATAATTCTTTAGGCGTTCAAATGAAATTCGATCTGTTAGAAGATCTCGTTGCCTAGCACGTGATCAAAATCTACCGTGAAGAAATTGTTCTTTCTTGTTGCACCTTTCACGATGTAGTGCGAAAGTTATTTTTGTTTTGTTTTTTCTAGAAGAACTAGTCGTTTGAAACTGTATTTTTGTAATGGACGATTTTATATAAGTGACAAACAAACACGCAGTGCTTCGATTGCGGCGAGACTCGATGACGTTACTGGTGTCGACACGTCGAAATACGGAGCTTTCATTTTCAGTGATTTTGAAAACGGCTTCTTACATTAATAGCGTTAAGGTTTATCCGCATTAGAAGTTTCCATAGCCGATTGCAGATCTACATTTAGTTAAAAACACAACTTGTCTAGGTCACTAGATGATGTGAAAAGTAAACAAACACGTCGCGCTTCGATTGCGGCGAGACTCGATGGCGCTACTCGTGTCGACTACGTGATCAAAATACGGAGCTTTTATTTTCAGTGATTTTGAAAACAGCTTCTTACATTGTAGCGTTAAGGCTTATCGGTATTAAAAGTTTCCACACCCGAAGAAAAAATCCCCGCAAAAATCACGTTCAGTACGCTAACATATCGACGATATCGTGTGGTTGAATGTTTTCACTCGATAATCATCGACATAAAACACTTGTACTAGCGAGCGGCTATTATTCTCTCCTCGAGAAATACATTGTACATGCCTCGAAGACCTTTCGAGTTTTTGCATACCCGTGAACGCCTTGTTTCTCGACACTGGAGAATCGATCCTCGAGACTCGAAACTCGATCCTCGATCCTCGAACGCCTTGAGAATCGAGGCTCGAGTATCGAGTCTCGAGTCTAGAGTATCGAGTGTCGACTTACTTTTGAGCGGTACTGTACTGTGCTGCTACTGTTACCGGGGTCATATTTTTATTTGGTTTAAAAAATTTTCAAACCAGTTTAGTTTTCATTTTTCTTTGTCTTAGATTCATTATCATAGTCTCTGTGGTCTCTGTGTTCTCCAAGCTGCCATTTTGTTTTCGCGAAAAGTGGAAACGAGTTATCACGGTAGACAGTGTTGGCGGGTAGGCTGGAGCGAGCACAGGGCAAAAAAACACGTGATTGTTAAGAATTTGGTAGCCAGTCAGTGCTAGATCTCAAATTGTCTTGTCGGGCCTTGTCGGCTAGTGTGCGGTGGACCAAGACCAAGTGGGTGGGTGGAGGGGTGGGGGGGGGGGAGGGTTGGCTACCCGTAGGAGAGCAGTTGTTGTAGTCACATGAGCAAGCATCATTTTCAACAAGGCGGCGGTCGAACAGGAGCACGATAGGGAACCGGCTAATGTTCGGCAAGCCGATGGCCCGACAAATTTTGACCCGATTTGACCCCGATAAAAAAAAGCTCCTTTTCTACGACGAAAAATCGGCTCGTATGCGGCGGGCTTTAATGTTCAGTTTATTTGCATTTGTTCAACTAGGGTGCAGCTCTGGCTGGTATATGTTTGACCTTAATAGGAGCGCGGAAGAGAGAACTGGCGGAAAATCCCCCACAATAATTCTAAAAGAATAAATTGACAGTATACATGGACAAAACCCATTCGGATTTGTCCATAAGGGAATTTATGCGATTGCAGGTTGAAAAGCCCAAAATGTACCACGTGAGAAATAACAATAAGCAAATAATATTACAATAATTATTTTGCCATGGTGAGAAATATATTAGCAATTTTTGTTACACTCTCTGATTCATTCCCGAACGCATTGCATACCTACTTCTCTATAAACAAAAGGACCGGGATGACATAGCCAAAAAAGTACCTCAACATGTTAAAACTTGATAATTCTTTAGCGTAAATCGTTAGCGCCAGGTCATATTTCCTTTTTATTTTCTCTCTTTTACAGAATAATGGCATTTCTAATGACAAAATAGGTAGAAAGTTCACGAAGGGTTTCTCTCTGTGCTTTAGTTGTGCCCGTTACAATCGTTGTTTATATTTATAGCGTTATTGTTAAACCTCGAATCTACGCGAGTCACAGCACCTGAAAAGTAGTTAATGATCAAGCATGAGAAAATTCAATCTCTTCTAGCCTAATTTAGAGATTCATTTTCTAGGCTCGTAATGGCCAACTATGCAGTTCCTGTTGTAATCTTTTTTTCGGGGGGGGGTATGGAAATGTTTAACAGAATGGGACTGGCCGGACTGGTATTTCCGTGCTTTAAGGAAAACCTTGCATCACACAGTTTTTCGAAGTGCATTTTTTCACAAGGAGTGAACCGTCGGCTTCTCAATGCTTGTGATTCTGACAACATGTTAATAGCGGAGCTCTGCGGGCCGAAGACCCGCGTGGAGCCCCATACTCATAGAACAAAACCTATGCCCGTCATTTTTCATGGTCATGGCTAGCGGAATGTTTCGCGGGCGCGTGCGTGTGCCGGTGTCGCCCGCCCGCCCGCCCGCCCGCCCGCCCGCCCGCCCGCCCGTGTCACAACACAACACTAGCAATTTTGAAAGCAAACCGAGGCGTACCGAGGCTTTGTTTTTCGCGGCAGCCACACAGCCGTGAGCTCGGTAAACACTTTAGTTGGATTGTTGTCTTTAGCGGAGAATTAAAGTCGTTATTTCCCTGCAGTTTTTCGCGGTTTGCTACTCAAGACAGGGATACTAATTAAGGGATACTCAGAAGCCGCTTTAGTGGAAAAAGAAGAGCTTTCAGGGATAAAATCTTGCTTCGAGAAACTTCATACGTTTTTATCAATGCAGGGGAGATGTTTGTTTTACGGATTAGCGGAGATGTAAAGACTTTTCAAGGATTTCCAAGGTAAAAAAATTACATTTTTGGATGGGAATTTATGTTGATATCAATCTCTGATTGACTTTTTCTTTGTGCTCGCGTTAGTTTGGAGAATTGTTAATAAAACGTGCTTAAATTCAGGGTGTGTTCCTTTCGGAGAATCCAAAAACGGAGTTTTGATCCGAGATTTGCCGGATTTCGCGGCCGAAAGGAACGCGAAATCCGGTTTTGGATCTGTAACCTTGGTGACCTTTCGCAAAGTAAAATAAAAAACTAAAATTAAAATCAAAACTTTATTGTTACAGAGTAAGAGAGTGAAAAAGCGCGTTTATTTGCACAAAGTGAATGGCTGAAAAGTTACAGATTATTATGGTAAACAAACCGCAATTTTCATATAAGGTTAATTCTCTGACACAAACTAAGCCGTACAAATTTGCTCGAAATGCGAACAGGCTGCTAAATGTCAGGCCTTTTTACATAGCAAATTACACCATTACGTTGTTATTTGAGTTTCTAAGCAATTTCTAACGGCATATGGTCAATATATGAATGTTTTACTGTAACTGGAACGTTTGCCCACATGTTTGACAAATGGCGGCACCAAAAAGTCTCGACCTGACTGTGCTCTGTCTGGAAATACCGCTGGTTCATCAGATTAATTTCAGATCCGTTGTGGAAGGAACAGCATAGATCACTAATCCGAAAATCTGGAGTTGGATTCTTTAGATTCAAATCCAGTGAATCCTTAAAAATATATACTAAGTACTAACTAGACATATATAAATAAAATAGAGGGTTTTATATTCGTCTGAAGAGCTAGGGGTCAATTTCTATTTTCCATTGCATTTGAATTTTATTCTGTAATTCTATGATGTTAGGGATAAGCGTATATGTACTGCTTTGAACATAACAGAAGAAGGTCAAGTCTGCGTTTTTGAATTTCAGTCAAGCAGGCTTTCGGGTTTGTGAGGTGAAATAAAATCTGTTCCTGTTTCTGTTGGATTGACATTTGAGTTGGTTATATCGTTAAACCATTTCACAGCGCTATCATAAAGCGACAATGTTGCGGAGCATTCCTTGAAGGTGTGTATAAGTGAATCATTGTTTGTGCACAAGGCGCACTTATCATCTGTGGTAATTTTAAATTTCTTAAGTTCCTTTTTTGTAACAATTATCCTGTGCAAAAATTTAAATGAGAATTGTCTGAGTTTATTGTCCTTAGTTATTTGTTTTTTTGTTTTGTAAAATTTTTCCTCCAATGGGCGAAGGAATTTGGGAATTGTTGTTTCCAAGTTTTGACACCTGTAGGTTCTATCACACATGAGTCTATAAAAAGTTTGTAATAGTCTTTACACCTCATTTTTGGTAGCATTACACTGAGATCTTGAGAGAGGGAAATTGTTGTCGGATTTTCAAAGAGATCCTCCCGTGAAAATTTGGTTTGAAAGGCATCCTGTTTTAATTCGCTCGAAATAGCCGCAATAACTTGGAAGTAGTGAAGATAATTAACTTTTAGGTTATACTTCTTCTGAAACTCTTGTAAGGTAAAAAATTTACCGTCTTGATTCAGCAGGTCTTGCACAAAATAAATTCCCTTTTCAAACCATGAATTCCAAAAGAAAGTTTTTCCATCCACAGTTATTTCTTTGTTGTTCCATAGAATAAATTTTCTTTCTTGGCTACCTCCATATATACTGATTAATTCCTGAAAATATTGTAATAGCTCTCTATAAAACACGGGAAGGGCTGGATCTAGACAATTGATATCGTAGTTGCACTTTAACAAAAAAGCCAAACCACCGAGTTTATCCAGATAATGTTTTGGGATTTTATTTCAGTTTGCACTGTAGGTTATCTCATCAAGTAATCTTCCAATCCAGCATAAGCGTAGAGATTTGACCATTGCTCTGAAGTTGATAAAATTTAGGCCTCCAGCTGATAGTGGCTGATATATAACCTTTCTTTTAATTTTATCTTTTTTATTTCTCCACAGGAAGGCAAACAGTTCAGATTGCGTCTTTTGAATTACGTTATCTGGGACATTAAGCATTGAGGCTACATATATCAGTTGAGATACACCTGTTGCTTTTGCTAAAAGGGTGCGACCATATAAAGAAAGATCGCGGGATTGCCAAATATTCAATTTTGTCCTCATTTTCTGAATTTTCCTATAAAAGTTGGCTTCATTGTTTTTGTCTTTATCATACGATAAGAAAGTTTTAAGTGTTTCAATAGGGTCTTTTACACACTGAAAGTTCAGTATTTTGCTTTTGTTGTCTTTAAAAGAGCCAATCCACATCGCTTTTGTTTTCTTCTGATTCAGTTTAAGTCCGGAAATTTCGCTAAAGGTGTTGATTTGCAGAAGGGAAGTCTTAAGGGAGTCAATATTTCCTGAAATAAGAGTTGTGTCGTCTGCAAATTGTGCTAGCTTAACCTCTTGGGAATTTGGTAGCGTAATGCCTTTACAATTTGGGTGTTGGCGCAATTTTGTTGCTAAAATTTCCACTGCGAGTATAAACAAGAAAGGACTAAGCGGGCAGCCCTGTCGCACTCCTCTTGATATTTTAAAATAGTTCGTCATAAATCCAGCGTTCATAACCCCGCTTTCAATGTCGTTGTAAAGAATTGAGATCCACTTCCTGATTATTGGACCGAAATTAAAGGTTTTTAAAGCTTTATGAATGAAGCCCCATTCTAATGTATCGAAAGCTTTCTCGAAGTCTATAAATAGAGGAATGCCAGCAATGTTGTTGCTTTCCGTATATTCTATTAAATCACTTAACAGTCGTACATTCTGACCTATGTATCTACCTTTTATAAAACCAGTGATCAGGGCGTATTAAATTTGGCAGGAAGGGTTCCATACGCATTGCAATAATTCTTGAGAGAATTTTATAGTCAACATTTAAGAGGGTTATGGGTCGCCAGTTAGTTATGTCATCTAAATTCTCGTTACCTTTGGGTATCAGGGAAATAATCCCTCTCCGTTGGGATATCGAAAGTTTGTTTTCTTGAAAGGCTTCATTGTAAGAGTCCAGCAGGTGGTTTCCGATTAAGTCTATGAATGTTTCATAAAATTCGACAGAAAAACCATCATCACCAGGGGACTTGTTCTTCTGAAAACGCTTTAGTGCATTCTTAATTTCTTCAATTGAGATGTCATGTTCCGAGGAACTTTGCTCTTCGTCCGTCAACTTAGGTATGTCTAAGTTCTCTACAAACTGATCAAAATTTTGCTCATATACATTCTCAGCATCCATAATTTTAGATCTTAAGATTTTTGTAAAATGTTCTTCAATTTTACCGTTAATATCTTCGAGCCTTGTCAGTCTCTTAGTGTCACCAACCTTTAATTTTTTGACAACCCTTTTTTCGTAATTTTGCTTCTCTAAGTTGAAAAAATACTTTGTGGGTTTCTCCCCATTTTCGACCCATTGAGCTTTGGATCTAAATATTGCTTCCTTTCCCTTTTGGATATGCAACTCATTTAATTATTTTTTAGCTCTTTCATATTTATTTAAAACTATGTCATCAAGACACTGATCAGCACATATTTTCCGGTCGAGTGTATCAATTTCATTTTGCAAATCGACCTCTCTTTGTCTAGATTCTGACCTTTTCTTCTTAGCGAAAGCGATGGTTTTGGCTCGCATTTCCATTTTAATCATTTCCCATTTTAATCATTTTTGCCTTGTTTACACTTGAGGGCTTGAGGTGGGGGGGGGGGGAGGTGGGGGTGGAGGGGGGGGTTGGGGGGTTGGCTACGGGTATATGTCTATAAAAGTCTACAAACGTTTTCATTGCTGTAATTAAAAAGAAAACCGATATAGCTCTTATTTTTTTCTGTGAGTTTGTCACAAATACGTTTACAACAGTTTTACTGACATATGGAGGGGGAGGTGAACTTTACATATATTTTGTGTACATACCTGTAACAAAGTGCTTTTCTCTCAAAATACTAAGAAAACAGTCAGTTTAAAGTCTGTTTGGATACAGCTCCTTGTTTTAGTATTTTGAAATCGCCTTTCAAATAGCTCTGACTTATGAATTCGACTTCAAACATGTTTTAAATAGACTATTTATGAGCTATTTAAGAGAGAAACGGACATTCATTACTACGCTTTTAAGAGAGTGTCCACCAGAAAACCAGGCAGGACCAGGCAGGAGGTGATAATACTCAAATCACCGATTTCGCTCAAACTTGGCACAAAGGTTGAGGGTCATGAGTAGATACATGTACCAAAATATAAGGTCAATTTTTTTTATTCTCTCTGAGTTGTAGGGTCCCCCCCCCCCCCGAAAAATGGCCGTTTGGCACAAACTTATGCATATTAATTAGCTAAATTTAGTCGAGTGGTGAAACAACAAAAATAGCAGCCTGGGAATAAAAACTACTAAATCGTATTCTATATTGATCAGTCTTGCAGCAAAATGTGTTATTGGAATCGGTTGCTTTGATTTGCTGCTTTCCCAATACCGAAAGTGAAGGGCATGTTTGGTCATTTTCACGAGACGCCAAAATTAGGTCATTTTAGATCTTAATATCTCCAGTGGGCAACAAGCTAACAACGTAGTTTTAATACCAGAAGTAAGAAGTATCTTTATGCTTTCGAAAAATATAATAAAAAATGTTTGGGCAACTAAATACCTTTTTAGTATGAAGAAATTGTTGCACCTCACTCAACGATTTCTGGCGATTTCATCAAAATTCGGTAATTAAAAAAAGTGGTTTAATTTTAATGAAATTGCAAGAAAAATACAGCAAATGTTCAGCTAAGCATTATTCTGCTTAAAACAATGCTAGAATTAGCAAGAAAAGGTTTTTGAAGCACATTTCATGAGGTTTGTAAATGAGGGTTTCTGTCGTTCATACTTCATTTTCAATGCAAAAAACAATGGGATACTTCTCTCTACAATAACTCTGAATTTTACTTTCAGGTACAATAAGGGACACAAAAAAGCAAAGGCTGATACATACATGTCATTTAAGTGCTTCAGACTCATTGCTCGGATCCATTGCGATCCGGCCAAATCCAGTATATTTTTTAAAAGTTCGATCTCCTTATTCAGCTTCTTCGTCGATATTTATCGTGCAGTTCATCGCTGTTGACTTTGCTATGAGAATATTCATTGCTACCTTGTTGTAATAGCTCCAGTTTATGCCAGTAAGAGTGAGACAAATAAGTTATAAAACCACGGGAGAACCATAAACGCGATCGAAAAATGTCAACATAATGTTTGGAAAACATTCTTCGCCATTTTGAAGTTGAGCCTGCGTTGTGGTCAGTATGGACAACGGACTACCGAATTACCGGATCGACGGACAACTCGTACGGACCACGGACTACGCATAATATAACGGATAACTTGGTGTAAAACGCATACAGGATATAAGATTTGGACTGGTTAAATTTCACAGTCGATTTTCAAACATTGATTATTTAGAACTGCAGAAACAGTCCATAACTTAAGATTTGTGACCAGAAAATTCAAAACTAAAGAGTCTGGAAAATCGAATAACTCCTTGACCGCTCTAAAAATAATTCGAAAACTGTCAACATAATGTTTGGAAAACATTCTTCGCCATTTTGAAGTTAAATTTTTGAGTCTGCGTTGTGGTCAGTATGGACAACGGACTACCGAATTACCGGATCGACCGACTACGGACTACGCATAATATATCGGATAATTTCTTGTAAAACGCATACAGAATATAAAATTTGGACTGGTTAATTTTTAAAATTCTCTGTTTATAGTCAAAACTGAAGGGCAGAAAACTTTAAAAATTTTTAAATTGTTGAGTTATTTAAAGGCCCATGTTCACCCAATCTGCTTTGCGCGCTTGTGTTTTTGTTTTGAAACGGTTCAATTGTTCAATGTAGCGTTATGATTGGCTGGCACGTCGATTTTTCGATTTTCCGTCTGTGCCTTTAACTGGATTCAAAATTGACGCTAATCCTGGGTTAGCTTAATCGTGCTTTAATGGACTGGATAATTTTTTACAGTCGATTTTCAAACATTGATTTTTTTCGAACTTTAGAAATAAAGATTTGTGACCGCTAAAATTCAATACCAAAGAGTCTGGGAAATCGGATGATTCCTTGATGACAGTTATCTTTTGTTTGTCTTTTGCTACCAAAAGTAGCAAAACGTGTAATGTTTCATATTTTACAACTCTACCAAAAACTATTTGCAATTTCCGCATTTTCCCGATAAATTTGAATTTTTAGTAGCGCCATAACCCAAAATATTTACCTTATCTTGTATAACATCTATCATGTCTCATGCGCAGTAAATAATATACAGGTAACAATAAGATCCAAAAAGGTTTTGAATTCTATTTAAATATAACTAACTAGATGTTTTTAACTATTATGTAGTAACATAGTTGTAGTATAAGACCGTATAACTTTTCTACCGATCCCTTACCTGGCCTTAACGGAGACGTGCGGCCGATAGAGTACTTCACTACAAATGGGGTTCTTGTCTCTTAACGGGGTCTCGATTCCATCACTTTTTGTCTTAAACGAGGTATCTTTTCATGGCCTAATGCCACAATCAGGATAAGCATATATATTAAGTTATACAAACTGTAGAAACCTAATCGCAAGCCGATTTTGAACTAGTATTTTGTTGGCGCTGACTTCCGTTAACTTTGGCATTCAAAATGGCAGAGAATGTTTACTTCTGTCTCCGACCTTATGAGCTTGTCTAGATCCACCAAGGGCTCATACTTTGTTTCACCCACAAACCAAAATGAAAGCAAAAAAACAAAAACAAAAACAAAAAAGCAACGAGAAACACAAGACAAATGTCGAATTATTTTTAGAGCGGTCAAGGAGTTATTCGATTTTCCAGACTCTTTAGTATTGAATTTTCTGGTCACAAATCTTAAGTTATGGACTGTTTCTGCAGTTCTAAATAATCAATGTTTGAAAATCGACTGTGAAATTTAACCAGTCCAAATCTTATATCCTGTATGCGTTTTACACCAAGTTATCCGTTATATTATGCGTAGTCCGTGGTCCGTACGAGTTGTCCGTCGATCCGGTAATTCGGTAGTCCGTTGTCCATACTGACCACAACGCAGGCTCAACTTCAAAATGGCGAAGAATGTTTTCCAAACATTATGTTGACATTTTTCGATCGCGTTTATGGTTCTCCCGTGGTTTTATAACTTATTTGTCTCACTCTTACTGGCATAAACTGGAGCTATTACAACAAGGTAGCAATGTATATTCTCATAACAAAGTCAACAGCGATGAACTGCGCGATAAATATCGACGAACATCTGAATTACGCGATCGAATTTTAAAAAATATAAGCTTACTGGATTTGGCCGGATCGCAATGGAACCTAGCAATGAGTCTGAAGCACTTAAATGACATGTATGTATCAGTCTTTGCCTTTTTGTGTTCCTTACTGTACCTGAAAGTAAAATTCAGAGTTATTGTAGATCGAAGAGAAGTGTCCCATTGATTTTTTTTGCACTGAAAATGAAGTATTAAAGACAGAAACTTTCATTTACAAACTTCATGAAATGTGCTTCAAAACGCTTTTCTTGCTAGTTTTAGCATTGTTTTAAGCAGAACGATGCTTAGCTGAACATTTTCTGTCTTTTTCTTGCAATTTCATTAAAATTAAACCACTATTTTTAATTACCGAATTTTGATGAAATCGCCAGAAATCGTTGAGTGAGGTGCAAAAATTTCTTTATACTAAAAAGCTGTTTAGTTGCCCAAAAATTTTATTATATTTTTCGAAAGCATAAAGATACTTCTTACTTCTGGTATTAAAACTACGTTGTTAGCTTGTCGCCCATTGGAGATATTAAGATCTAATATAAAATGACCTAATTTTGGTGTCTCGTGAAAATGACCAAATATGCCCTTCACGTTCGGTATTAGGAAAGCAGCAAATCAAAGCAACCGATTCCAATAACACATTTTGCTGCAAGACTGATCAATATAGAATACGATTTAGTAGTTTTTATTCCCAGGCCGCTATTTTTGTTGTCTAACCACTCGACTAAATTTAGCTAATTAATATGCATAAATTTGTGCCAAATGGCCATTTTTCGGGGGGGACCCTACAACTCAGAGAGAATAAAAAATTTGGTACATGTATCTACTCATGACCCTCAACCTTTGTGCCAAGTTTGGGCGAAATCGGTGATTTGAGTATTATCACCTCCTGCCTGGTCCTGCCTGGTTTTCTGGTGGACACTCTCTTAAAAGCGTAGTAATGAATGTCCGTTTCAAATATATTTAAACATCATATTTAAAACGTATTTTTATTTTTTACTTGTTACAACTACATTATCAATCGACAACATTTTATGATTCTTTTCCAGACAGTGTACAAATAGTCTATTTGAAACAATTTAGAGTAACACTTCGGCAGTCATGTTGTCAAAATAGTGTTCAAATACTCTATTTGAAATGTAGTTTTGGCGACAAATAGCTTACAAATACATGGAAAAACCTATCCGGTTTATTAAATAGCATTTAAATATACCTCAAATGCATTTCAAACTCTTACCACTATTTTAGAATTTTTGTTAAAATATAATAAAAATACACCATGATGAGCTCAAAATATAGTTAAAATCGTTCAAATACATTAAAAGTACTTTTAACATACTTGTGCATTGATGATGATTGATTGATTTCATTTAACATACTTGTGCATTGCATTGACTTGTGGCACTATGATTACATAGTGTGCATTTACAAAATAACAACGGCCTCGGAATCGGGCTACTATCATATGTGTCTTACCTGGTTCAGGTCAACATCAGTTAACTAGAGCGAAAATTAAAACTAAAATAATTGTTCTTTCAGGTCAAAAAGTTATTATCTGAATTTGAGTTTGTGGCACAACCAAGCGTGTATTTGAAAAAGAAAGGCGGAATGCATATGCTCGTGACATTAGGATTATGCTGGATACAAAATACAAGTAAAACTCTTGGAAAAGTTCTTTTCCCTGAAGACATTTTTACGAATGAAATAAAAAACACTGGAAAACTCTTCAACTACACTACCACTGAAGATAATTTTCAATTCATGCCACTAGGTTAGTCATTTAGTTCATAAAATTGATGTGTTTTTTTTCTTCCCCAATATAATATACGACTTTGGCTTGGGTTTACCTTTCGATAGCGCCGAAACACTGGAACAACTTTTCTTGACCCTTTTGTGCTTTGCCCTATCCTAAATACTGTAGAACCGATCATTGATAACCTTCTTGGTAAATGTCGTAACATTCAGGCTGAACATTTAAATCGCAACCTGCGAGCAATCTCCCTTCGGGGAGAAGGGGGTGGGGATAGATAGCTTCAAGCCGTGTCTCAGAAATTTGAATGTCTCTGTTGAAAAACTCGCTACAAAATGCCGATTGGTGGAGATTAAATTGGTTGTGAAAACAGAATTGGAAATGACGGCAGACAGATATCGTGTGGCATTCTCATAAATCATTGTTTATATCCTTAAGACAAATGAAAACTTCCATTTGATTAGAATAGGCCTATTATAAACGCTAAATCGTAAATTTTTTAGTGGATATGAAGGCAACAACGTGTAAAGGTAGGGGGAAAAAATCAGACCGCCGAGAGACCGCATTAGGGAGCTTCAGCTACCACGACGGCAACGTCAAGGAAAATGTCATTGAAAATAAGAATTCGAATTTCAACTACTTTGCAATTGTTCCAATTTGTTTAATTTGTCAAATCTAACTGAATTGTCCAGGAGTTGAATTCGTAGGGATGACTTTCAAGTTCAAAAAAGGAAAGAAAAAATAACCGTTGCCTGTTCATTTCTCCATAAAAGTGAAATTCCATCCTTTGACGCTGTTGTTTTGCAGGGAACGGCAACGAAATGTATCAAAATGTACATCGCACTTGCAGAGGCATTGTTTTCGCTCATTACTTTAGTAAACCAATTGATTTGTGCCGTTCTAGCTGCTGTTTCCGTCATGGTTGCTAAGGCTCCGTATTGTGACCTTTGGTGGCCAACGGGAACTTACATGTATCCTCTGAGGAATCGTCAAAATATATTTTACGCAAATGATCATACTGCGGAGATTGAACAAATTGTTTAAATCATACATCATACAAGAATGCTATTGTATACTCTTAACCATCGGACGTACACGCAGACTTATACCCCAACCATACAGACCATAGCACTGTGACACAAGAAGGAAGGGTGGGGGGAGGGGGTTTGCGGTTGTACGATATTTCGAAAATATGTTATCTCTAATAGATAGTCTGATGACAATACAATGTATTTTTTTCACCGAAAAAAGGTGAAAACCGCGCATTCAAAACATGCACGCCATTGATAAATGGCTTGACCTCATGCTTGTGACATCTTATCTCGTAACAAAAGCAACCGATTCTCTCCAAACTTTACGAAACTGTCTCAAGGATAAACGAACAGCTACTGAAGATAAAATCTGCTAATAATAAATGCTCTTGAGAAAATCGTAGAAAAACCTTCAAGGGGGTGGGGAGTGACAACTACCATCCACCCTCTCTCTCTCTCCTCCTCCCCCCATTCCCCCTGCCCCCCCCCCCCCCCCCCCCCCTCCCCACTTGTACGTCCGAGGGTAAAGAAATATACACGATGCAAGATACAGTATATCGAAAGATTAAACGCGCACCGTCAGTTTACGCGAAACGGAACTCGCGTGCAACTTTGATTATTTGCGTTGTTGAACTTGATTTCCGTTTGGTGACAGCTTGGGATCGATTAGGGTGACATTCAAAATTCTCAGACATGGGTACAAGCTCTCTCTTCTTCCTTCTCCTCCCCCCGCGTTACTTTAAGAGTGCTTGCTTGCAGGCTTTTTAAATCGAAGAAAAGTGTATTTATATATATTATTTGGGAAAAAAGCCACTGGCCTATTTTAGACCTCGAATTGTGGTTGAACTCCGGGTCCCACACACTCAGCAGTACACACCTAGATATAGCTTATAGACGGTGTTATCTCCCACTCTTGATTCTAAACAGTTTTACCGGATTTTTTCTGCAGGGGTTAATATGATGGGTTGGAAACTGGCTAAGGATGGAAAGTGTGACAAATGCTCAAATGAAGGCTGTGGATCGTTTGATATCGAGCAAACGTGTGTGCCCACACCATACAGTTGCACAAACTTTAAGCTGGCCACCAATTCTTCCAGTGATTGTGTAAAATACTGCAATTCAACCGCTGATGACGATAGGAAGAATTAGGAATTACGAAGGCGTGCCTTCTAACCTTGTCATATTAGAAACTCATATTAACAGAGACCGAAGACACTTTACCGCAGACATAGTGGTAGTCTCTCTTTAGGTAGTAAAAAGTAAAAAGGAAAACTATTTTTATTCACATTTACTCATGCCCAGGAACGATTGCCATAGACTTACAGTAGTTAACGTTTTTAACAAATAGGCTCCTTTTGGGGAGCAGCGTGTCTTCTGTATGCTACTAAGTTTTCCTTACACTTTGTACACTGTGGCTGATTTGCTAGAGTGATTTTACTTAGACTGTGAAACAGTATCTAGCAATTGGTATTTAATAGTGCCTACTAGTGCCCACTAGCCTAGTTACTATTTCACGGTTTAAAGAAAATCACTTTAACTTGTGCAATTTTATGAACTTTGGGTTGGTGGTGTAGGGAAGTGGGATCTATCTTGTTATGCAAGCGAGCGAAAGATATGTTGCGATTCGACTCACAGTTGTGGCGAACACATCTCTTCTACTAGGTCACCTGGTGGATAGCAATGATCAAACAATCAATCATTTAATAATTTACATGTATACCGCGCAGTTTATATACCCCTTATTCGATGTTTTGGGAGATAATACGCGCGGATATTTTACGAGTTGCGTAGTATTTTTTCCGAGCCACCCGGAAGCGAGGAAAATGCAAGCAATAAGTAAAATGTCCGCGCGTATTATCTCCCAAAACATCGAATAAAAGGTTTATTATACCACTGATTTTTTTCTGTTATCAATCATCTATTTTTTCAGCTAGAGCACAGAAAGCGGCAATTTTCTCATTCTTCGTATGGCGCGCGTGAGTGACGTGAGCAAACAAAAAGCCAGTAAAATGCATTTTATTTGACAAATGACATGTTTTTGACACACGGCGATTAAAAATAGCTTTGCGTCGTGTCAGATTTTTCATTCATTCATTTTTGATTTGATTGATTTACAAAGACTGAAATAAGTTTTCAAAAAAAACTCCGTAAATAGTTCTAGCGGCCGTGAAAGTTATGTTCTTAATCGGCTAAACAACACTGCAAAGTTTCTTTAAAGTTCATCGTCACTATCAAAAAAGAGGCAAGATTCTCTTAAATTTTTTCCTCTGAAATAAATTGAATTGCTCGCCAGTTTCGAAGGCATGTGCATCGACGGCAAAGGTGAACTGACAATTGTTGAAGACTGCTCCAGTGAACATATTTTTGGCTTCATCATCGTGCTGGCCATTTGAAGCAATCTGAGGCTTTGGATGTTGCTTTCAACCGGAGACTTGCGTGTTTTGGAATCTTCAATGTAGTTGCTGAGGTTTTGCTGACATGTCATTTTGAAGTCTAAGGACTTCAGATTTCTTTGTCCAGCAAGTGCAATGATGTTTAATGGCTCGACGTTCTTTTTCCGAAGAGTTGAGATCATGGTTCTTCGTACGGAGTGGTTGGTGTGTCGTCCGGTCAATCCCGCGACCTCGTTCGATCGTAGACTTCATATATGAACCAAGCGAGTTCTTACCAAGTGGCTGTAATGGCTGCCAGGTAAAAGGGGGCGTCTTCACTGTTCATCACAAGTGGTCGCCTGGACAGATATTCTCGGAAGATTCTCACTGGACACCATGGTCCCTCTGTAGCGTACATTTTAGGGTTGAAAGAGTGGTCGGGAACAAATTCATGTTGACCAGTGCGGGTTTTGCTTCCACGCTCGGTAATCCACTCAACGTACTCTTTTCCGTGGGGACCGTTTTCTCGTTACCAGATGGTACGCAAAAGGCTTTGCGGAGAATGGTCTCCCAACTGTTTTTCTTACCCCAACTGCTGGATTTTATCCTCGCTCAGTCCGACGGCTTTATTTGGCCTTTGGCCTTTGCCTGCGCGACGTAGCTGTTTTCTTTTGGAAGACAAAGCTTTTCTGGCCGTGGAAAATTGCATGTCTGTAAGTATACTGTACTTTTTTCCTCGTTCACGTAAAAAACGGTCAATGCTTCTAAACAGTGACGTTAGCGTGTCAGGCTCAAACTCGTTTCCGTTTTGTTTACACACTTCTAGAACAAAGTGAGCTAAAATCTTGTCCAGTTCTTGTGGCTGTATGTCATCCAGTCGTCTAGTTTCGTTTACAGATTTGGCCCATCTGTAAAAGACGTTAAGGTCACTTGCTGTCTTTTTGGTTGTATTTTTGTTTCTGTTCTGTTCAATAAATGTTTCAATATCAGTATCGTTAAGTTGTCTGTCGTCAGTTTGTTCAGTTTGTTCACTTTCCTCAGTATAGTAGTAATACCAGTTTGGGTTGTTTCAGTGTTTTCTGTATGTTCAGTTAGAGAGTCGGCTGCTACAATATGTTTGTCGTCTAAAAAGTCAAGTTGAAAAGTTGTAAACAAGTCGAAATTTGGTTCGTCTAGTCCGGCCATTTTTTTGCTTTGTCCTCCTTTAGCTAAAACCGGTCAAACCGGGATTTTACAGTGTAATACGCTCGCATATATTGCGTGTTCTCTTGTTCTTATACGGTAAAATAGCGCAACAGTGGTATAATAAATAAAAATATTTAACTGCGCCAATAAAGTCATAATTTATTACAATTTTTCCTAATTAAAAAACAATTTTAATTAATTAGCAAAAAACAATAAGTAATTATCAATAATAAATTAAATGCCTTCTGAAATAAGAAGGTCATCTGATGACTTTTAAGAACATCAATGCTTGAAATCGACCAAATCACGGGTGGAAACAGATTCCATAATCTGGGGACGGTGCAGCAAAACGATCGGTCCCCCAAGGTCTTTTTTGTTCTTACATCAGGAAAAGTCAATAAAACTCCTGACTCCTGATTACACCGTAAATTATACATAGCCGGTGGTAACACGGATATTAGATGGCGTAGATAATCCGGCGCCATACCATGCGGTACTTTGAAAGTAAGTAGTAATATTTTATAGCGGAGCTCTCGCGGGCCGAAGGCCCGCTGCGGAGCCACATACTCATAGAACATAGAACCTATAGACCCTATTCATAAATGGCGGCCGATTTGTTATTCTTTTATATTCATGCTAATCAGCCCACCTAGCCTCATTTTAGGGCAAAAATGCTTTTGAATTTTGTATATGCTAACGAGGCTAGTTGGGCTGATTAGCATGAATATAAAAGAAGTAGTAGGTACGATGCATGTTCGGGGACACACAAAATAAGGGGTAACTCACCCCAACGGAGGATTCGTGGAATAGTTGCCGCACCCCTCAAACAGAGGCCTCCCCCACGAACCTCCTTGCAGTCGGCCCGTGGGGAAGGCCTCTGTTTGAGGGGTGCGGCAACTATTCTAGGAATCTTCCGTTGGGGTGAGTTACCCCTTATTTTGTGTGTCTCCGAAGCATGCATTGTACCTACTACTAGCTAATTGATTAATTTTTTAACCATTGTTTTTTAACGGGTAATTCCGCCCCTCGTAGCCTTCCTGGAGACTTTGTGGGTTGGGCATCACATATTGAAGAAATGTATACCCATAAATATATACCGCAATGGCTAACCTCGCTCTTATACTACAGAATCGCGGTTTTCGAAATTGGCTGCGTAGTTATAAGATGACCCCCCCCCCCCCCCCCCAGCCAACTTCTACGAGAGGGACTTACTTATGTTTCACAATCTGATCGAGCCTGAGCTTCTTAGAGTAATTAGATTAGAAGTTGATCGTTTAGGCCCAATAAAGCTTAGTTATACCATGATGGTTAAGCTTAGAAAAGACACTAACAATGGTGTTGAACATACTGAAACCGTCTTAAAACAGGACGTGCCAATACTCATTAACTTCTTTGATCAAGCATTAATTATAGGAAAACTTAATGACGAAATAAATAGAAAAAGAGAGTTAACCGCTCTTTGGGTAGAAAGAGGCTCAGGATGGGTTTCAGCCGTTTATCTTGACTTTACGAGAAATGTGCCAATAAGAGGCGACTCGTATATCCCTCTTCCTCTAAAGCTTAAAGCCAAAGAAGCCATTGTGAACATTAAAAACAGAGATAATGCTTGTTTGCAATGGGCTTTGAGAGCAGCATGTTTTCCCGTTGCTGTACACCCGGAAAGACCAAGTAAATATCCAACAAACGACGGCTTTGACTTTACAGGCATTTCCTTCCCAATGCCTTTGCATGAAATACCGAAGGCCGAGAAGCTGAACAACATCGCAATCAATGTTCTCGGCTGGAAAGACGGAAAAGTAGTGATTTATCATGTTAGCGACATGGAAGGCCAGGAAATCCCTTGTATCAACGTAATGCTCCTTTCCAAGATAAACCCTCATGCCGACGAATACAGCAACCACTACTGCTACATCAAGAGTCTAAGCAGGCTTCTTCACGACCAACACGCTACAGGCCACCATGTTCACTTTTGCGTGAGATGCCTGCAAGGCTTCTCATCAGACAGAGTTCTCAAAGACCATCAAGACTATTGCAGAGGAGCTGCAGGTCGCCCAGTCAGAGTCGAGATGCCAAAGAAAGGCGAGAATATTCTTCGCTTTACTAACTTTTAAAAACAGATGAAGGCTGATTGTGAGAGTCTTATTCACAAGATAGACATCTGTGAGCCATCTCCAGATAAAAGCAGCACCACTAAGACGGAGGTCCACAAGCCTTGCGGCTTCAGCTTCAATGTTGTCAGATCGGATGGCGTGTCAAGCAAGCTATATCTCTATAGAGGCGAGAACTCTGTACGAGAGTTTTTGTCTGCCCTTCTTGGAGTAGAAAAAGAAATAAGGGAATTCCTCATACATCATAAGGCTCCTCTACAAATGACAGAGGAAGACTGGAGGGATTTCCACACAGCCGTCGAATGCAGCATCTGTTACAAGGATCTGATCAGGTACAATGTAAGAGACGAGATGGATTTCTTTCATCCAGCGACAGGAGTGTATTGCGGCAAGGTACACAGGAGTACAAAGGCACCCGGGAGTAGAAATAGTTGTTACTCCGAAGTCCTTAAACTCACTACACAAGACGATGATGGTAACTATATCATCGACAAGTGGCACCCAAGATTGCCGAAGCCAGACGAAGAGATTCCAGACGACTGTTTCTTCTACGGCGAGCCTCTATTACGCGAATGTTATAGAGACGCAGTAAGAGACCACTGCCATATTACAGGTAAATTCCGCGGCGCGGCCCACAACACTTGTAACAGAAGCTACTTCCGAATCAACCCCAATAAAATTATCATCCCAGTTGTCTTTCATAACCTTAAAGGCTACGACGCTCACCATCTGATGCAACAAATCGCAAAGGTTGGTTTTGATTTGAAATGCATCCCAAATAATATGAAGAAGTACATCTCTTTCTCCATGGGCAAGCTGAGATTCATAGACAGTTGCCAGTTTCTGCAACAAAGCCTGGACAGCCTTGTTGCATCAAACAAGCCAGAGGACTTCGAGATCACAAGGCAACACGAAACGGATCTAGCAAAAAGAAGCCTTCTCCTCCGAAAGGGCGTCTATCCTTATGAGCATATGGACTCTTTCGAGCGATTCGAAGAAGAGTCTTCGCCCCCGAAAGAGGCCTTCTACAGCAAGCTCAAAAAGGAGCACATCAGCGATGAAGACTACGAGCACGCCCAACGAGTGTGGGATGCTTTCGAATGCAAGAATCTCGGAAATTATCACGATCTTTATCTGCTAACAGATGTCTTACTCCTTGCAGAGGTGTTTGAGAACTTTAGGAAAACATGCCTCAAAAACTACGGCTTAGACCCAACACATTACTATACCAGTCCAGGCTTGAGTTGGGATGCATTGTTGAAACACACGGCCATCGAGTTGGAGCTTCTGACCGACTACAACATGCATCTCTTTGTTGAAAAGGGAACGAGAGGCGGCATTTCCACAGAGATGAAGCGCTACAGCAAAGCGAACAATCCGTATCTCAGCGACTACAACCCAGACAAAGAGAAAGTTTACATCATTTATCTCGATGCAATTAATTTCTACGGTTGGGCCATGAGTCAGCCACTTCCCGTTGGCAACTTCTGTTGGAAACGAAAGATGCCAATAGAAGAGCAGATCATGAAGTGGGAACCAAACATAAACCGAGGCTTCATTCTCGAGGTGAACTTGGAGTACCCACAAGAGCTCCATGACAAGCACAACTCTTATCCTCTTGCTCCAGAGAAGTCAAAAGTTCCAAGCGAGTGGATGTCACCATATCAAAGATCCCTTGCGAGAGAGTTGAATCTAGGGAAGGACAGGACTAAAAAGCTACTCCTCACTTTGAAAGACAAGCACAACTACGTCCATTACAACCGAAATCTCCAACAGTATCTCAAGCTAGGGATGAAGCTGAAGAAAGTGCACAAGGTGCTGGCTTTCGACCAGAAGGTTTGGATGGAGCCCTATATCAGACTGAACACAGAGGTCAGAAAGAAGGCCACATCAGACTTTGAAAAGAACTTCTTCAAGCTCATGAACAACTCAGTCTTCGGCAAGACGATGGAGAATCTCAGAAATCGTACCGTTGTAAAGCTTGTACGAGCGAACGAGACAGACAAGCTCCGGAAGCTAACACCCAACCCACTTTATGCAAGAGCATCAATCTTTGGGGAGAATCTTGCTGGTATCCAGATGCATAATGAGAAGATAAGACTGAATAGACCGGTCTACACAGGCATGTGTGTGCTGGATCTCTCCAAGACTTTGATGTACGAGTTCTATTACTTCAATCTTGATCTGAGATACGGATCGGAATGTCAGCTTCTCTATACTGACACAGATTCCCTGCTTCTAGAGATCAAGGCAGAGGATGTCTACAAGGGCATGGAGAAAGACATCAACTACTACGACACGAGTGACTTCCAAAAGGACCACTTCCTTCACAGTCAAGAGAACAAGAAGGTCATCGGGAAAATGAAGGACGAGTGCGCTGGCGTGCCAATCTCGGAGGTCGTGTGCTTGCGCTCGAAGATGTACTCAATCTTGTTGGGAAATGAGGAAAAACATCAAAAAAGCAAAGGGCACGACAAAAGTTGTGACAAAAAAGGAAATACTACACCAGAACTACAAAGACGCTCTCTTCAAAAAGGAAGCCTTCAAACACGGGATGGACATGCTTAGAAGCAAAGACCACCAGATCTACGGCGTGCATGTAAACAAGACAACACTCTCGTCATTTGATTCAAAGCGTTGGATTTCAGACGATGGAGTCCACACGCTAGCATATGGTCACAAAGATATCGGTGGTAACTGAGTGTCTGGTGGCACAACCATCAACTCCTCACGGACGAAACCCCGCTTGGATCCATCGTAAATATAGTACACGACCGGCTCGTTTGGTTTGGTAACAACCCTTAGAATGTTGTAGACCTGTCAAGTCCAGATTGGATCGGTCGCGCGCCTACCACCTCCTTCCAGCTCGCCAGGCTGGTATAAATATCTCACACTCACTCGGGGAGGGAGCTTTTTTTCGTTGACTCCCACTGGTCTCGAATAGGGGGTAGAGGGTTTGGATGAAACGACTTTCTCTTTGATTGCTTGCGCAGGCTTCTTGCCAGTCAATCTGGTTACTTCATTGTTTAAAGATGATACAACGTCGGGCAGCCTTAGGACCCATTCAGTCGATCTCTGGCCGGAGGGAAGGCGCATTTCAACCGCATACTGGTGTCCAAAAAGGCGTTCAGCCAGGGTTCGGTTGGATCTGGTCCTCAAGGTATTTCTTCAGTGCGATGCTCCCAGTCATGACGGCTGTGAACTTCACGTAGTTCATCACATTCGAGCTGGGGTCAGATGTGAATGGCTCTTTGACGACTTTATTAGCGACCCATCCAATACCGGCGACAAGGCCAGTGATTGTTGCGGCATCGAGAACTGATTTCACGAGCTTGTTGTCAGACATGGTGTGTATATATATGATTTTAAATTTCGATTGATTTCTCATCGTCTGTGTTTTTGTTGATTGGTTGTGTTGCTAATTGCCAAATTGTTTTTAAAGCAGTTATGTTGAAATGAACCAAAACAAGAAGAACACCTCCGATTGCAGCCCCGTTTACGAAAAGTTGGGTGAGGTTTGCCATTGTATATATATATGATTTTTTATTCCATTTCGCGAAATCCGGGTTTTCGTTTCGGCGCTGTCTGTGTGATTGGAGGAGCCGTTTTGACCTCCTCTGCTGCTGCTGGAGGATTTGGGACTTTGTTACGCCTAAGAGTTTTCATAATGGCTTCACGTGTGGTAATACACCCCCAAAGCGGAGACAATCAAACCGCCAACCCCCAGAATGTAGTAGCCTGAGTTCTTGCTGCTGCTGCTGCTTGATGAGTCATTTGTCGAGTTTGGGGATGGGTTTAGAGTGGGGTCATTTCCCGCTTTTGTAGCTTGTTTTTTTTTGCTTCACGAGCCATACGGTTGGGCTCTGCTAGTCTTTTGCCAGAAGCAACACGACCAGGGTTTTTTGCTGGAACAGTTTTTGAAACATCAGAGGTAACGTGCGTGTTGGTTGTTGTTTCTTCAGGTATCGTTTCTAGTCGTGGTGTATCCATATATATAAGTTTAAAAAAAAAACCTGCACTCGTTCCTACCTGGTTCCTATCAGATTCCTATCTGATTCCTACCTGGTTCTTATCAGATTATTTGTCAATTTCATCAAATCCCTCTAGTGGGTAACCTTCACTGTCTCTGCTTGGGTGTGTGGGTGGCATTATATCTTCACACACAGCGTTTTTAGGCTCCTTTTTAAAGTCGATGTGTTTTGTAGTGATCAGAGCAGCATTGGCCAACGCTAACCATCGCCCGCATCGCAGACGCCAGCAAGGGATGGCAATTCATGGTTAATCATGTAGTCATTTTTGAGTTCTTTCTGCAACTCTTTCACATCGTCAATCGAAACAACCATGCCAGCGCCTTTGCTAACAAGCATTATAACGCTGTCAATCAGAGACTCGGTTGTCTTGTTACCGACATAGGCTTCATATCTTTTGTATAGCCTTACAACCTCCTTGTCTGTAAGGCGTTTCACCTGCTCGTGTGTGAGCTGGATGCCGATAGCTTCTTTTGATTTGCCAGTCAAGACCAGAACTGCCAGCTTCTCGCGTTGAGTTGGAATGGGGTTGTCTGAAACAAAGGGCACCGACCCCGAAGGCATTGAATCTAGAGGAGCTGCCTCCAGCATCTGCATGACTTCATTCATTACGGCCTCATCTCCAGGGTTTGCGTGTGCCATTGTATATATATATATATATATATATATATATATATATATTGTTTTTAATTTTCAATTATTCTCTTGATGTCAGGCAAAAGCCTTTCAACCTCCTGTAAAAGCGAGGCCATGGTGTCTGGCATCTCAGTGAGTTTCAAAGGGTAGCGGTTAAGAAGCATGAGACGCAGATCATCCTCGCCAGCGCCTTTGATAATTTTGAATTGCATTGCTTCTGTCTTGGCCTGTAATTTGATCAAAATCTGGTAAAAAGCTGTTAGCTTGTGGAGACTGGTTGGGGCGTTCATAACTCAGAGTATATATATTTTTTATATCTTCACTTCGATCCCATATGGATGTCGCAGAGAGAAAACTAGGTGGGAAAACTTACGCTCCTTAACCCGTGCAATAAGATCTTTGTATTCTTCGTGTGTAAGCTCGCCGGCGTAGTCTTCAAAGATGGCCCTCGTTGTTTTGCTTGATGGGGTGTAAAAAAGCACGATCGCTGCCACGTTTTCCCTAAAGGGTTTCGCAATGCTTGTTATCTGTTGGGTCAGCACCCACACGCTTATGCCACTGTGAGGCGCGCTGAAGCCGAGGTGCACCAGCTGGCTCGTGCGGCCCTTCACGTCTTTCGAAGCGGTGCAGTCATCGAGAATGATGAGTGTGTTCGTCCCGTTGTAATGGAAACTTGCTAGTTTTAGCCCCATTCAATCTCATGCTGCTGGCAGTCTATCACGAAAATGCGTGGCTCGTGGTCCACGAAACCATCGTAGGTCCTGTTGTGGACAAAGGTTGGGCATAAGAGCACTATATGGTCAAACGTACCACTGAAGGGGCCCCGGAGCTGATTCAGAAGATACTGTGTTTTGCCAGAGTTTGTTGGCCCAATAAATAGGGCATTGAAGGGCAGCTTTCGTGGTTCCATTCAATGTTTTCTTACACTCATTGTATATAATGGTGTGTGTTTTTTTTAATACTGAACAGCCTGTAGCTGCCTGTCCATGATGTTCATCAGTGAGTCGCTGATGGTGTAGATGTGGCAGTGCGCGTTTCCAGAGCCGGAGGTTGTTCTTTCAATCTCAAGGTGCACGCCGTCCTTTGTGTTGACGAGGCGTTGGCCATTACCGTGCAGGGTTGTATCAGTCATTGATCTAAGATCGATAAGGAGGCCGAACTTGTTGTCCGTGAGATATTTGGACAGATTCATGTTGGGCCTCCCTCGAGTTCTCTTCCCGAAGAGTCGTCTGACCTCTCTCCACATGTCACTGCCATCGATGCCGTTGTTGTAAACCCTGTTTGGAGAACCGTTTATGGTGACATTCACTTTAGTGATGTCGGGGTTGAAGTATCTTTCAGAGTCCCTGACGCCTGCTTCGTAGGGCTCGATAAAGAGCAGAAGAATGGCTATGAGTGATCTGCGCTGCGGGTTCACCCGAAGATTCAGCCTAGCGTCTGAGCCTTTCGCACCACCTCTTCTCGCATTATATGGTCGTAGGCGAACTCCTTTCCGCTAGAGTAAACGCTCGTTGTCTCGTCAGCCAGATGTTTGCTGCGGATCGTCTCGTACTCAAGCTGGATATATACTTGTATATACTTATACACAAGCTTACTTGTATCCGAACCCTTTACAACCTGAGATGCCGGTGCAAGCGTTAGCTCGAAGATAAGATCGTTGTAGAGGGCCTGTGGGTACAAAACGCCGTGGTCAGTTAAAATCTGGTGGTCTAGATTGATGCGGTATTTGTTTCTGTAAACGCTCTCCAGATTATTTTCTGCATCCACACTAGAGACCCTCTTGTCACCTGCTTTTGAGCGGATTTTGCACAAATCCACACTCTGGATGCCCTCTGGCAGCATGTTGTCGCGCTTATCCTCTGAGAGAAACAGATCCTCAAATATTTTGTAAATGTCATAGCCAACAATGTCCTGGACAGTGGCGGCGGCAAATTTCACAACGAGTCTGTCAACCAGCGCCCGAGAAACATTCTGTACGAGATAGTTGTTTGCGTGGCCGCCGGCAAGCTCGATGTTAAAAATCAAGGCAAGCGAGCCCGACACGATAACCTCGTGTTCGTTGAGCTTGGGCACCGAAACGTACAGGGTCTCGCCGGGCTTGGCCACAGAGCGGTCAAATGTGATGCGCTTTACGGTTTCATTGCACCAATAGTCTTTCATTGCGAAAACGGCTTTCATTGCACCAATAGTCTTCTCCTTGTGCGTCGGCAGGAGGTTTGGTTGTACAGCCATAGCCAGAATATATATATGTTTTTAAAAAATAAATATATACTTTGATACATCATGGCAGAAGGTGGATATGATATACCTGGTGAGAATGAGAATACTGGGCTTGACTGGGACATAGACCACGATGATAATGACGATGACGAACAAGAAGTCGACACAACAACCCCCTTTCAACCGGGCGGCTCATCCACCCCATATCCTCCTGGTGGCGAGCAGATTGAAATGCATACAATGCCTCACGAACAAAGTGGGGTGTCAAGCGCTTCTGACACCGACCCTCTGCTTGAGGGTGACGAGTTAAGCCGGCGTTTTCAACAAACAAGGCAAAATTCAGCTTGGAACGACCCAACAGAAATGTTCCCAAATGCTAACAAACAAGCCATCGAAACGTTTTACGAAAAAGATAAAAAAGGAAACCCAAGGCAGTACGTTAAAATGGTTGGTAGGGGGAAAAAGGCATATCCCCTGTTTACACAAAGCGCTGTAATACGGCAACTTAGGGAAAACCCACAGCTTTCACAAGAAATCAAAAGCTATCTCGGAAAGTCAATGCTTGATCAGATGAAAGACTTTCAAGCAGAACGAGACAAAAAACAACAAGAACTGCAAGCAAAACAAAAGCAAAACCAACAAATGGAAAAAACGCTTGTAGATAGAGACAAGATTCGTCAAAGCATGGACGCCCTTAGAAATCAAATAAGACAGGTTGATGATCAGATTCAGGAGCTTGAAAATCAGCATGGGACACTGAATCTAGAAGAAATACAAAGGCTGAAAGATGAAAAGAAAGAGCTTGAAACAGAACATCAAAATAAAAGAAAACAACTGTTACAGTTTCAGAAAACGGCAAAACAAGCAGAAAAATTACAAGAAGACATCAATAAACTCGCGGTGGATAATGATAACATAAACAGGAACATAAACGAACTTAGTGTAAAAATAGACTCCAAAAAGCCGCTTGACGAACTGAAAGAACGAGAAGAAGAGCTTGAACAACTGAACGCTGAAGACAGGCGCGTTATAGAGGATGAGAACACTTATCCCTCTGACAGAGAAGCCGCGGAAGACCGAGTTGCAGAGCGAGAAGAAGAACTGGCAAGGCTAAGAATACAGGTTCAAGAACGGGAACAAGCCCTGCCTCTTCGGAAAAGGATCAAACATCTTTTCAAGAAATATGGGTGGACCTTGCAAGCGGTTGTTCTGGCCGCTGGTTTAGTCATAGGAGCTGTGACGCTTTCTGTAATGAATGCCTTGAAAGCGGGGACTAAGGCTGTTGGAAATGGGCTAAAGAACTTGGCAAAAAAGTAGCCTCTATCCTGCCCGGTCTCATAGGCTCGATCGTGAGCTTTATTTTCAAAGCTGCAGGGCAGGTTATCTCCTTTCTTGGCGAGCATGCTTGGTTGCTAATACTTGCCGTGGTGGCCTTCTTGGTTGAAAAGACAATCAAACGTAACAGTTAATGTACTAACGCAACCAGACAACAAAACCTGCCAAAGCAAGTGCGCCCACAGCAACGATTGCCTTGTTTACGTGATGCGGCTCGATTTTAGTGTCTTTTGTGTTCTCTGGTGTCGGGGTTGGTGCGGAAACTGGCGTTGGGGCTGGTTTTGCGGGCTTTTCACCCAGATCCTGTGCCTGTGTTGCCTGTTTGTGAATAGGGTTCGATGGGTGGCTGTTTGGTGGATTGATTTTTGTTGGTCCGCCGTCCATGCGACGCAGTGAGGACTTTTTTGTGCCCAGATTAACATCTAGGTTCACACCGAGCTTCATTCCTTGCGTTGCCTGCCAAAGATTGTTGTTATACCCCACCATGCTCTCTGTGTTGATAACCATGCGTGATGGCATCAGCCAGCTCCCAGGGGCGACCACAAAGTTTAGGCGCACTTTCGTATCTTCGATGACCTTCTGATAGTGCTGTACGCTCTTAGAAATGTCATTCAATCTTATGGCATCCTCTAGGAGTGTGAGGGATACTCTCTGCGTTTCGAACGCTCGACCTCCACTCCCAATAATGCTACTGCGGGTATTGGCTTGTGCCCCCACAATACAGTACACAAACGCCTCGATAGATTGGTTCATACGCGCAAGTCCTGGTTGTGTTAGCCCCTGTGCGTAATCTGGCACAAAATACTCGAACTGACTCTGCGCGCAATCGTCGTTGCGAACGAAAAATATTCGATTGGTGCGAGGATCGTCGTCGTCTTGCTCATCCCTGAACAAAGCATGGTCGGGATCACCGGGATAGTCGTAATCGGTAGAGTGGACGTCATCCCCAAAACCCCAAATGTACACATTGCCAAGACCATTGTTTTTGCCGTATGTGAAACGGAAGTCAGAACTTGGCTACTACTAAAGAATAATAAATCGGCCGCCATTTATGCCATTTATGCTATTTATGAATAGGGTATATGCCTGTCATTTTTACCATGCGGTACTTTGAAAGTAAGTAGTAATATTTTATAGCGGAGCTCTCGCGGGCCGAAGGCCCGCTGCGGAGCCGCATACTCATAGAACATAGAACCTATAGACCCTATTCATAAATGGCGGCCGATTTGTTATTCTTTTATATTCATGCTAATCAGTCCACCTAGCCTCATTTAAGAGCAAAAATGCTTTTGAATTTTGTACATGCTAACGAGGCTAGTTGGGCTGATTAGCATGAATATAAAAGAACAATAAGTCGGCCGCCATTTATGAATAGGGTGTATGCCTGTCATTTTTCATGGTCATGGCTAGCGGAATGTTTCGCGGGCGCGTCGGTCTGTGTGCCGTTGGGCAGGCCTAGCAATTTTGAAACCAAAGCGAGGCTTTGTTTATTGCGCGGCTACACGGCCGAATGCTGTGTTTAGCAGAGAAAACCATTTCCAATTACAGTCAACACAGGCCAAAATCAATATGGAGGGGTTAAAAACAATATGGAGGTAAAAACCTTACTTTATTTTACTCTAAGAGTTACCAGCTTTAACCAATCAAATCTATTCATTTTGACACGCGATTACTCACGCTAACATTACCATAAATATACCAGTCACAGGAAAGAAAGAGGTAATATTACAACCAAGGAATAACAGATGTTTCTTAAACCGTGTTAATGTAAGCAAGAAACTTGCCGAGAATTAAAGAAAGCACTTTGGATTAGGGAACAGTGAAAATTAGAGGCTCTTTTCTTGGCATTGCATGTAAAATAGATATTAATTTTGGTGAATTTTGTCTCGGCTGACTAGCGTTGTTTATCTTTGAACTTAAATTAGTCATAAGGTCACCACTGAAGCTTGAATGCTCATCTCTTATGACAACATACATATCATCGACGCTAACATTACCATGAATAAACCAATCACGACTGGGCAAAGGCGCGCGCCAAACGTGAGAAACTTTCGGCTTATTACGTTTGTATTTTTTCGCTAGTGATGTTCATTGCTTATCTCTTCAAAGAACACCATCCCACGAGTACTGTTAAATACAATGTGTACACACCGATCATAAAAGAAAGAGTATTACAATATAATAGAAAAGCGCGCCTCGTTCAGTTTCTCGATCAGAAGTTGTTAAAACATAGACGGAATGACATTGGTGATAATTAACGACAAAAAAGAAAATCTTAACGTATAAATAATGTAAATTAGCCTTTTCATTTGTCGCTGTAGATTAAAAAACTGTTTTAACTTATGGTGACTTCTGTATCGGCTCATAGCCGGCTTATTCGCATTTGTATTATGTTTACCACTGAAGTTTAATGCTTATCTTTCTCAGACCGCGTTATGCTAGCCACGGTAACATTACTATGCCATGTTGCGAACATTTTCAGCTTTCTCAATTGCAGCTAAACAAAAATTGCATAAAACGAAATATCAATGTAGCTTGATTAAAACTGCATTCTGTACTCAAGTATAGACGGAACTGCAACCCTTCCGAAGATATTTCTCAGTTGCAATGTACGACAGATTCTCAGTCCCAAACAACAGTTACTGATTTCCTTATCATATGTATTCTCGAGTTAACCTAGTCGCAAATCTGTAATTAAATGGTCCGGTAAACAAAGTAAAAAACGCCAACGAAATAGTCTAATTGCATATTTCAGGAAGAACAGTTTTTTCTGAGCTATCGTGAATTTGGAATAAACGGTTTATTTAGGTGTTTCGAGCGATGAAGATTGATTTTGGATTAAGGTCACGCAACACACTACCTTGCAAATATGTCAATTTGTCAGCTAAAGAACCCAAGGCATTTAGCTTATTTGCTGTACTGTTTGGGGTTTCGAGGACCCGTCGTCTCCTGAACATTATAATAACCATAATAAACTGTGTTTCGTGATACAAACTGGTGTTGTAGAACAGTTATATTGTGCTGCCAGAATTAAAGCTTTGTGCCATGGCCAGGGTGGCTAGTGTTTAGTACCTGTTCTGCTGCAAAAATGATCACAATGTCCGGATGAGCCATGTGCAATCATTTTTTGTCTCCTACCCGGTTAAGATAGGTAAGAAAGATTCATTCACGGCGAAATAACGCAAAACAAGCATTGTAATTTCAAATGGAATACTTCTTTTTCATATTTTCATTACCATTGGTGTGCGTGCGAAATATAAGGAGTTTGCGTGAGAGTTTCGCGAGACCCACTAACTTGATTAAAACAAAACCTGCCACGAAACTTGTTCTGATAAGCGACGACGGATGGTACATGAATTTGGGAAGACCTTCTTTGTCGTGTATTAAGGGATGATTAGACGCCCAGCCTAAAATTAATTTTTCCCAACTCCAGTTTAATCTACAATTAGTGGCTGTAGGCTTATAGGTAAATTCAAATATAGGTGAAACCAATAGCTTGTTATGAACCGGCCTTGTAAGTCTCCTAATATATAATGTTGTAGCGAATTAAGTGCAGCAAAATCTTTGAAACTTACCCACTTTTGGTCACGATCTTTACATGTGTAACGAGTGGTACCGCTGATCCTTTTCCATTCTTCATTGTGATTTAAATGGGATGCAGTACTGAATGCCATTAAACATCTTCAAGGTTGATTCTTATCAGTATAGTTTCATACATGGCGGTGTCAGCGAGTGGCCATTTTGTCATGACCCCGACTCGTAATATCTCGGCTCAGCCCTCGTGAATATTTTGCTAACAAAGTACTGATATATACATATATATATATATAACCTGTTATCTAGCGCACAATATGTCAATTAGGATTAGCGGTTTTCAGAGTTAAGTTCCGATTTCATTGAATGTATATCTGCAAATGGTGAAAAAATAAAAGCATTGCAGAAAAACTACAGTGTGGATGTTATACAAAAAATACACCAGGAAGAGATACAGAAAAGCGGGCAGAAGTGACATTTAAATCACAATGAAGAATGGAAAAGGATCAGCGGTACCACTCGTTACTCATGTAAAGATCATGACCAAAACTGGGTAAGTTTCAATTCACTGCACTTAATTCGCGACAACATATTAGGAGACTTACCTTTAAGCCTACAGCCACTAATTGTAGATTAAACTGGAGTTGGGAAAAATTAATTTTAGGCTGGGCGCCTAATCATCCCTTAATACACGACAAAGAAGGTCTTCCCAAATTCATGTACCATCCGTCGTCGCTTATAAGAACAAGTTTCGTTGCAGGTTTTGTTTTAATCAAGTTGCTCTTTATATTTCGCACGCACACCAAAGGTAACGAAAATTTGTTTTGCGTTATTTCGCCGTAAATGAATCTTTCTTACCTATCTTAATCGGGTAGGAGACAAAAAATGATTGCACATGGCTCATCCGGACATTGTGATCATTTTTGAAGCAGAACAGGTACTGAACACTATAGCCACCCCGACCATGGCACAGAGCTTTAATTCTGGCAGCACAATATAACTGTTCTACAACACCAGTTTGTATCACGAAACACAGTTTATTACGGTTCCCTTACCAAACCAAACACTATTTTAAAACTGTTTTTAATGTATTTTGAAAAGATATTTTTAATCTGTTTTTGAAAAATATATGAAAAATATGTATTTGAATCATGTTTTTTGAGTAGTTTTTGGCTATTTTTTTCGATGCTTAAACCTGTTTAAAACGATATTGAAATACAGAAGCCAATATAGTGGAAAAAAAATACTTTCAGGGATAAAAACTTGCCTTGAGGAACTTCATACCTTTTAATCAATGAGGGGCTGAAATGTTTCTCACTTCGGATTTCAGAACTGAAGTAGCGGAGATGTAAATAACTTCTTAAAGGTAAAACAAATTACATTTTTCTATGGGAATTTATGTTTATATCAATTTGTGATTGACTTTTTCTTTGTCTTCTTGTTAGTTCTGGAGAATTGTTCATAAAACGTGCTCAAATTTAATCGTTTTATGATTTCTTTCATCGTAGACAGCTCGGCCTCGATGCGCTTTAAATGGTTCGCGTTTTGCTTTTAAACATAAACTTATGGAGATTTGAATAAGATTTTTCGAAAGGAGATTGTGTTGTCCATTTTTTTTGTGTTTGTTCATTTATTACATAGGTTGAAAAGCGATTTTATGTAAACTAGACAAGACTTGGATTTTATAGTTCTAATTTCACTCGCGTGGCCTTATGCAAATATGTTTGTGTAT